>BLSH010247086.1:1047294-1058414 GCA_018402905.1 Glandirana rugosa
AGGCGTAGGGGGTGTAGGATTCCTTAAATTCAATGTAAGGAACCTGCAGCACTCCCGGAACGCCCACATAAATCGTCGATGTCGAAGGAAGCCTTCAGACTGAGCAAACATGACTGCCTGCCAGGCGCGTTTCCAAAACCGCCGGAGTAACCGATGCCAAAGGGTAACCTAGTCCGTCTGACACTGGGTACGCATATAACAAGCCCCGTTTCATGGGGGAAAAGGCCAGTGCCGAGTAAGATGGTCCCGACAATCGTGAAGGACCCGAAAGTCTGTGGTCCGGAACCACAGTGTTCACACGTTCCGCCGATGAACCGGGACAGCATCCGAAGATGCGGACACATCAACCTTATAAAACGTAGTGAATGTGTGCACCGAGGGCCAAGTAGCCGCCTTGCACACTTGTGACACCAAGGCCTGGTGTCTGAAAGCCCAGGAAGTGCTAACAGCCCTGGTAGAATGAGCCGTGACCGGAAAAGGGGGTACTTTGCCCCGAACAATATACGCATGGGTCACAGTCTGCCTGATCCAATGGGAAACCGTAGCCAATGAGGCCGCCAAAACCTTTGCGCGGACCGTCCGTCAGTACAAACGAGTCAGACTTCCGAAGGAAGCTGTAGCTGCTAAATACACCCGCAAGGCCCTCACGACGTCCAAGGAATGTAACTTAAATTCCTTAGGATGTGGGGGATGCGGACACAATTAAGGAAGAATAAGATCTTCATTAACGTGAAAAGAGGAAACCACCTTCGGTAGAAATGAAGGTGGCGGGCGCAAGACCGCCTTGTCCTTGTGCAGGACCAGGTAAGGAGACTTGCAGGACAACGCCGTCAATTCAGACACCAGCCTAGCGGATGTAATGGCTACCAAGAAAGCCACTTTCTGCGACAGCAATTGTAAGGGAATATCCCTGATCTTCTCATATGGTGGTTTCTGAAGCACAGAAAGCACCGGATTCAAATACCCTGGCACCATAGGTGACCGTACCTGAGGAGCCACATGGCGCACACCTTGTACAAAAGTACGAATCAATGAATGTGACGCCAGAGGGGTTGAAAGAGAATTGCCAGAGCCGATATCTGACCCTTGAGAGTACTCAAACCAAACTTTTTATTCAGGCCCTGCTGTAAAAAAGTCAAGACCCTAGACACCACGTAACAGAAAGGGCTCCAACCCCCTGCCTCACACCAGACGATGTAGGCCTTCCAGGTGCGATGATAAATCTTGCGTGAAGTATACTTGTGTGCTTTCAGCATGGTAGGGATCACGGAGTCAGCGACACCCCTGTCCCTCAGCACCTGGGACACAATAGCCACGCCGTCAAAACCAGAGAGGGTAAAGCAGGGTGCAATACGGGTCCCTGAAACAACAGATCGTCTCGCAGCGGAAGACGCCAGGGAACATATGCCACCAATCGTACCACGTCGGCGTACCACAGACGCTGAGGCCAATGCGGAGCCACCAGGATCATCGGAATCCCCTCCGCTTCTATCCTGCGCAGTAGCTGCGGAAGAAGCTTGATGGAAGGGTAGGCGTACAGAAGACGATACCGGCCCCAAGGCGCCACAAGCACGTCTGTGGCCACCGCCAACGGGTCTCTGGCCCTGCACACAAAAGTCTGCACTTTGTGGGTTGAACCGAGACGCCATGAGGTCCACATCTGGCGTGCCCCACCTGTGGCAAATCTGGCTGAACACCTCTGGATGAAGGGACCATTCCCCCTGATCCAGCGTCTGGCGACTAAGAAAGTCTGCCTGCCAATTTTCTACGTCCGGAATGTAGATGGCGGAGATTGCCGGCACGTGAAGTTCTGCCCAACGCAGAATGAGAGCTGCTTCCTCAGCTGCTGCCGAGCTCCTCGTTCCGCCCTGATGATTCACATATGCCATGGCCGTGGCATTGTCCGACTGAATCCGAATCGGGAGGCTGCACAATCTCACCGTCCAGCAGGAGAGGCAGAGCCTGATCGCCCTCAGTTCCAGCACATTGATCGGAAGGCGAGATTCCTGCACCGACCAGTGGGCCTGGGTAGACAACTGCCCCAGGACCCCCCCAGCCCAATAGGCTGGCATCCGTCGTGACAATCGACCAATTCAGAGGGAGAAAGGATTTTCCCAAGGATAGAGCTGGGGCCCGAAGCCACCATATCAAGGACCCCCTGGTCCGAGGGTCCAGTCTGATCAGTCGGTCTAGGGACAGTGGGGACTTGTCCCACCGAGACAGAATCGCTCGTTAAAGGAGTCGTGTGTGACTCTGGGCCTAGGGTACCGAATCAAAGGCCGAAACCGTGAACCCCAACACCCGCATACAGAACCGTAAGGAGGACCACCGGCGAGACAGTAAGGTTCGCACTGCTGCTTGCAGGGTCAATAACTTGGCCGGAGGTATAAACACCTTCGCCTGTTCGATGTCCAGAATCAGACCCAGATATTCCAGGCGACGGGACGGTGTCAGTGTCGACTTCTGCAGATTGATCAACCCGCCGAAGTCCCTCAATGAGGCCATTGTGATGGCTACAGTCTCCTCCAGAGCTGAAGCAGATCCCGCTCTCAGGAGTAGGTCGTCGAGGTATGCTACTACCGCAATGCCTCTCTGCCTCAATAGCACCAGAACCGGGGCCACCAGCTTGGTGACACCCGAGAAGCCGAGGCCAGACCGAAAGGAAGTGCCACAAAATGGTAATTCCGGTGGTGTCTGGGGCAGATGGGAACGTGGAGATACGCATCCGTGATATCTAGGGACGCCATGAAGTCCCCTTGGCGCAGGGCAGCCACTTTTTTGGGAACCACGAATAGGTTTGATAAAAACCGCGAAACCTCTCCAACTGAGGCACTGGCACAATCACCCCCTGGTCTGATAGGGCCCGGATAGCCCTGAATAGGGTCTCCCGACGTCCCTGGGGGAGTCTCACGTTTGATGGGAAGAACCTGTCTAGGGGTAGAGTGCTGAACTCTATCCTGTAGCCGGAGGACACCACTTCCTGTACCCACCAGTCAGAAAAGCGAGCAGTCCACCTGTCTGCGGACCCCAGAAGACGCCCCCCCACCCGTAATTCGGGTGGGGGCAACCCATCATGCAGAGGAGGGCTTGTTCTCTGTCTTTTTGTTTGTGCGCTGCCCGGAACGCTTGCCGGCCCCTGCGGTAGGCTAGCCGGGTCTCGACCCCTTGCCCGCTTCACCGGGGGCACGAAAAAACCTCTTCTGACCCGAAGAGATAGGTCCCTGCTTGCGGCGGATTTCCCGCCGCTTGGGTTCGGGAAGGCAACATACTCTTCCCCCCATGAAATCCTTGATGATTTCCTCCAACTGTGGCCCGAAGAGACGGCCACCCTGAGAAGGGAGATCCGCAAGATCTTGTTTGGACGCGTGGTCACCAGACCAAGAGCGTAACCAAGTACCCGTCTGATGATGACTACAAAGGCAGACATTTTTGACAGCATGGGAAGTAGGTCCAGGGCCGCATCACACAGGTACTGAACACCCTGACCCAAATGTTCTGCTTTTTGCGACGCCTCAAGCGTCCTGCCACAGTCCAAATCATTCTGCAGCTCCGACATACAATCGGATAGATATTGCGCCGCCACGGCGGAGCCAGGGCCGTTCTCATGGCTGATCCTGCCAACAGGAAAAGTGCCTTAGACACTGCCTCCGTACGCCTGTCAGGTGGGTCCTTAAACGAAAGGGACCCTTCCAGGTGTATTGTTGTAGCCTTGTTCAGGCAAGCCACCGGGGTCCAATGTGGGGGACGCCCATTTTTTTATGAAATTATCCTCAAAGGGATAGCACATCGCGAAGCGTTTTGGTAGAGCGAAGAAATTTTGAGGGTGTTGCCATTCTTGATAGACCAGATGATCAAAAAAAATTGATCATACGGGTAAGCCTTAGGCGATCTAGGTGGTCTAGCTGACCCGCAAACATATACGGCAGCTTGCGACTCCCCTACTTGGTCCAGTCGCAGAGACGCATGGATACTGGTAATCAATGTGGTCACCAGCGCTTTATCGCGTGCCACTGAGGCCCCCAGGTCCTCTCGCCATCTGAAGGAACCAATTCACCTTCTGAAAGTTCCACGGGGGTCCCCGTGACACCCGATGCCATTTCCGGTTCTGAGTCTTCCCCTGAGGAACAGGGGGAGGCGGGCGTTTTTCAGTCTTGCTCGGCCCCACCTGGGGAAGAAATTCCCCAAAAACCGCCCTGAGCTGGTCCAAGGACACCAAGTTCCCCAGCGAAGATTGCGTAGCTACGGACTCCTCCTCAGAGGGTCATCTGCCATTGTCCACCGGAATTGACAGTCAGGTTTAGCCACAAAAGCTCTGACACCCCCCACCATGTGCCCAGCCACCGCCCCACAGAATGCCAGGGAGACCCCAGGAGGACTGTGCCCACCGCTCACTCACCACTGCAGCCAGACGTAGCGGGTCGCCACCCGGTGCAGACCTTCCTTCCCATCTGGAAGGGATGCTGCAGGCCCCAGCCCCTGGACAGGAGAGCACGTCCTGACACTGGGCGTAAGTGGGGGTCTCCCACTGGCCGCCCGCACGGAACGGGCACGATGCAGCGGGTCCCACCTAAGCATAGGGCTGGCTCGCATCGGTCGGCCGCGCTGGGGAAAGCACAGGATTCTAGATATCCTTTTTGCCCCAGCTGGCTTCTTGATAGCAGTCTTCATCAGAAAGCTTGAGAAAATAAAAAATGCGGTAGTAAAAATCTGAACCGCAGGTCCCATAAGGGAGCCAGGTCAACTCCTTGCACTTGGCATATTAAAACTGATATGCTGAGCAGAGCAGGGGGATTATATGGAAAGAGAAGACAGCCCCCTGGGAGGGGCCAGCTTGCTTTCTTTCTTTTGCCTAGTTAACTCCTAATAGGATCTGCATATAACCCACATGTCAATGAAGAGCTACGTCTGTCAGTGAACATAGGAGAAAGGTAGTTGAACTGTATAAAACAGGAAAGGGATATAAAAATATATCCAAGGAATTGAGAATGCCAATCAGCAGTATTCAAACTCTAATCAAGAAGTGGAAAATGAGGGGTTCTGTTGAAACGAAACCACGGTCGGGCAGAGCAACTAAAATTTCAGCCACAACTGCCAGGAAAATTGTTTGGGATGCAAAGAAACACCACAAATAACTTCAGGTGAAATACAGGACTCTCTGAAAACATGTGGTGTGGCTGTTTCAAGATGCACAATAAGGAGGCACTTGAAGAAAGATGGGCTGCATGGTCGAGTTGTCAAAAGAAAGCCATTACTACGCAAATGCCACAAAATATCCGGCTTACAATACGCCAAACAGCACAGAGACAAACCTCAAATCTTCTGGTACAAAGTAATTTGGAGTGATGAGACTAAAATTGGGCTTTTTGGCCACAACCATAAACTTTACATTTGGAGAGGAGTCAACAAGGCCTGTGAAACACAGAGGTGGATTGCTGATGTTTTGGGGAATGTGTGAGCTACCAAGCCACAGTTAATTTGGTCAAAATTGATGGCAAGATGAATTCAGTATGTTTTCAAAAAATACTGGAGGAACATGTGCATTCGTCAGCCAGGAAGCTGCACATGGGACGTACTTGGACATTCCAACATGTTCAATGATCCAAAACACAAGGCCAAGTCGACCTGTCATTGGCTACAGCAGAATAAAGTGAAGGTTCTGGAGTGGCCATATCAGTCTCCTGACCTCAATATCATAGAGCTACTCTGTGGAGATCTCAAACGTGCAGTTCATGCAAGACAGCCCAAGAATTTCCAGGAACTGGAGGATTTTTGCCAAGAGGAATGGGCATCTTTACCATTGGAGAAGATAAAGAGCCTCATCCACAAATACCACAAAAGTCTTCAAGCTGTCATTGATGTTAAAGGGGGCAATACATGGTATTAAGAACTGGGGTATGTAAACTTTTGATCAGGGTCATTTGGGTAGTCTGTTGTCATTATGTGCTGATCTTTGACCTGTTCCTGGAAATGCTGGATGGCTTTGGCCACTGCCACTAATTCCCTCCAGTTGGACGAGTTCTTGGCTTCCTCCGGGGACCACCTTCCCTGGGTCATGTGCCCTGCTAGGTGGGCTTCCCACCCCCAACTGCTTGCATCTGTGGTGACTGTCTGCATTTGGGAATGACCACTGCAGTCCCTGCTCTAGGTTTAAGTGGTTCCTCCACCACCAGAGCGATCTCTTTACTACACTTGGAAACCCCACTTCTTTGTCCAAGTCTGTATGTCCTTGCTTTAGGAGAGATGCCTGCAAGGGTCTTAAGTGGTACTTTGCCCACTGTACTGCTGGGATTGATGATGTCATTAATCCCAACACTGACATTATCTCTCTCAGAGATACTTGTAAGTTGTTCTGGATCCTCTTTACGCTCCTGGCCAGACCCGGGATTTTTGTCTTCCGGAAGGAACGTTCCTTGTACTCTTGAGTCTAGCTGGTACCCCAGAAACCTTATATTCTGAGTGGGACACATATTGGATTTCTCTATGTTTAGAATCCAACCTAGTGAACCTAACCACTGCTGTGCTTCCCAAAGATCCTTCATTAGCTCTGTCTTGGACTGATTCATGAATAGTAGGTCATCCAAAAATGGAATTACCATGATTTTTCTCAATCTTAGAGGTCCCAGGGCTTCTGCTAATATTTTTGTAAATATCCTGGGGGATGAGGATAGGGCGAATGGTAGAGCCCTGCTCTGAAAATGATGTTCCTCCCCGTCGATCTCTACTGCCAACCTCCGGTATCTCTGCGATTCCTCCTTTATGGGAATATGGAAGTAGGCATCTTTGAGATCCATGGTCGCCATGAATACGTTTTGTTGGAGGATGCTCCGGATTGAGAAAATGGATTCCATATGGAGTTTTTTGTATGTGACGATCTCGTTCGGAGGCTTTAGGTTCATTATTAGGCGAAACTTGCCAGAGGGCTTTTTTTTTTATTATATAAATGTATTAAGATTTAGCATTTTACAATCTTAAAGGATATATCATATTGTAAACAAAACATTTCTATTTCCTATTCCCTCAACCCCCCCCCCCCCCCATCCCCAGCATACCTCACATCTCCTCCCTTCTTCGTTTCCCGCTTTCCTTCCTCCCCTCTACCTCCAATGGGCATAGGTCATTATTCCAGCGAGGTTACTAAACATTTAATATATCCGCACTAGAGGGGGAGAGAGTGAGAGAAAAAAAAACCCCGAACCCCACCACCCACAAATACAAATTTCCCTTCTACACCTCAACCTTCTCTCATAAGCACGTGAAACCCCCCCCCCCCCAAAAAAAACGAATGTTTTATCAATTCGTGATTAAGTGAATTTTATTGAATTAGTGAGTGCAAAAAAAAAAAAAAGGGGGGGGGAGAAGGAATTCCTACATCCGACAACAAGCCGGAGTTCTTCCTTCTTCATCCTCCTCGTCTTCTCCCATATGGAGTGGAGGTGTACAAAATTTAATGTGATATCACTTGTGGATAAACAGTGTCCCTATTGTGAATGTTACTTAGTATGTAGTTTCCTTCCCCATCACCTGGTTATTACTTCTTTGTGTGTGAAGTGACCATTTCCATACATGCATTATACCATAACCAATCACACTGCACTAATCTATAGTCTGTGCTATAGTTCTACTTAACTCGCTTCGTGAAACTCCCTCAACCCTCCACCATACAACCTACCCAAACTAAAGCAAACCCCTTCCACCTCGCTTGGTCCCTGACCCTGTCCATTCCACTGAACCTTTCACTGAGGAGTAATGCCTGGTGTCTAGGGAAAAAAAAACACAAAAAAACCCCACCCACCCTTCTCTCATTTCTCATAAACACATTCTGATTTCCTTTTTCTCTCCTCTCTCATTCCCTCTTTTTGGAACATCATGTTTAACACCATCAGTTATTTTTCTCATTCTTTGGCCACCTCTGGGGCATGTAGTTCCCATTCCGCCCATATTTCCTTAAACTTCTCCTGTTGGTCCCTTATCCTATGCACCCATCTTTCTGCTTCTTTTATTTTTTCCACTTCCCTCTTCCAGTCCAATAAGTTCGGGCAAGTTGTTTGTCTCCAAAATTTGGGTATCAAAAGCTTTGCTGCATTCAATAAATGCGGAGTTATACTTTTTTTATATGCCTTAATCGAAATTGGCATCCCATGGAAGAGGAGATGTATCGGTGAGAACTCGATAGGCCTAGATGTTACATTTCTCAATCCATGGGAAGATCGCCCCCCAAAATGGTTTAATCCTGGGACAGGACCACCACAGATGGAGAAATGTACCCCTCTGTCCACAACCTCTCCAACATCCATCCTCCCTCCCCGGGAACATTTTAGCTAACTTGACCGAAGTTCGATACCATCTCACCATAAATTTATACATCATTTCCTGTATATGTGCACTTATACGTTTTTCAGTTTGAGCTCTATTCAGCATAAAGTTTAGCTCTCCTTCCCATTCTCTAATATAATAAGGAATGGAATTATGTTGGGTGTTCATAACTATTTTATACATTTGTGATAGTGAATTTTTAAGTTTGGAACTGTCCATACATATTCTTTCAAAAATTGTGAGCGAGCTCAGGGGTCTCTTTCGCTTGTGTCTAGATAGCAAGGTTACTTTGCGGTATAAGCAAGGAAGGTCAGACCTGGCAGTGTATAAATGAGCTTTTACTGAACAAAAATGCTGTACATACAAAACTATTACAATATTAGGAATACAAATCAAGACTGACAGATCTCTATAGCAAATTAACAACCTAGCAAACAAACTATAGTCTGTAGAAATACACTTAAATGTTCCTTAGTTTCAATTACTGTGTTTGTGATCTCCGTTGACAATGAATCTTCTGGAGACCAGGCACTTTTCTTGGTGGAGTCTTCACAGATGAGTCTTTAGGTGTTAATGCATCATGAGTGAGCTTAACTTATCTCTGGAAACATTTATATGGGCTTCTGTTGACAATGGTTTGCGTACCTTGACAACGGAGTAACCGAAAAATATCCCAATGCCTGTGTATTCCCAAATTCTACCTCAAGATGGCACTCTGCCATAACAAATATATAATTGTTTACAGTATCTATAGAGACAACTGTCAACTGACAACTGTCCCATTGTTTCAGGACAGCCTGTGTTACCAAGGCATTCATTTGAGAAGCATCCTCAAACAAACCTGATCTGTTAAAATTAGTCTGATAGATAAATCATTTGTTCATATAAAATATATTTTATATCAAACGCAACACATTCTGCCCTTGATTTTTCTCTCAGACTCCACATAGACTAATAACTCATACTAAACATTAATTCTTTTTATGCAACCCCTCCCATATTTCTGTCACGGAGAAGGTGTTTCAGTCTGGCAAAAAGTTCATTAGAACATCCATTCTAAAGTTCTTTAGAAACAAGTCCAGGCTTGCAATACATCAAAGGCATCAAAGGCCTTGCTCTCCACAGCTCTTGCGGTCTTCCATCATTCTGTCCATCATGTAACCACTTTTCTTTAGTCTTCCCATGGATCAAATCGGAGACAGCCTGTGGAGTGGAAAACAAAGCGGATTATCTGTTCCTTCTAATAATATAAACAGTAGACCCCAGCCCTTCAGCTACAATCTCTCTTCTAACTAGCTCCTTGCCTGGATCTCTGACCAACACTTTGCCACCTGCCTGTATCAACTTCTGATCCTCCCAAAGATCATCAATAGGGAGGAGAGGAAATATAATGATATTTCCCAGAAGATCACTGCTGTTCATTTTGGAAGGTTTGATGTTATACAGCCTAACTTTCCACTCTTGCTGAGAAGTATCCACTAACCAATCAGAGTCCCAGCCACTATTCTGAAGCTCATCTGCCAATGCAAATATAACTTCAAACCTTCCTGCCAGATTCCCTCTGATTCCTAGATAGGCTTCAGCTTCAGATATGTCACTCTTGGTTTCTATGTCATGGGAAGCAGTAACATGGTACCTATTAAGCCCTGTTTTTTCAGGAACCTTCTGTAACTACTGAACTCTGCACTCCAGCTGTGGAATCTGCACCTCAGACCCTACCATCCTCTCATATGGTGTGCTTTTGGCTATTGGCCTAGAATTTAACAACATGACTGCCTGTGTGAGAACCCGATCCCACCCCCTTAGTGTATGTGTGGGTGTAAGCTTGCGTATCTGGTCCTTCAATAGCCTGTTGTATCTTTCACTCAAACCAGCTGCCTGTGGATGATATGGGATGTGGCACAACCAGTACACTCCAGAGTCTTTTGCCCATTGCTGTACTGTCGATCTGGTGAAGTGTGAGCCGTTATCACTTTGGACTTGTTTTGGACAACCATAAGCAACGACTAGTTTCTGGAGCAGTTGAAGCGTTACGGCTTGATCTGCACATTTGCAAGGATGAAAAAGCAAAAGTCCTGAATAGTTGTCCACTGCAGTGCAACAATATCTCAGTCCATTGTTTCCCTGGGCAGGGACCAATGAATTCAATCTGCCAGATCTCTGCAGGCCTCTCTCTCCTCTTAATTGACCCAGTGGAGTACTTGCAATGGCCATTGTCACACTTCTCCACACACTGTACAGTTACCTATTACAGTCTTTATAATGTCCATGGATATAGGCAATCCTCTCTGCTGTGCCCATTCATATGTTGCTTTCTGCCACAAATGTCCAAATTGCTTGTGAGCCCAGTTGGCCATGTAGGGGAAACCTCATGCTCTTAGGTTTCAGTAACATTTTGACTGCTGAAGCCATATTGAAAAATAAACATATTTATTATACAAGGCTGTAGCTAGCCACAGTCAGGGAGAACAATGAAGAACATGGCAAATGGTCTCAAAGAATTGTTCTGCTTTGGCTACAATTGCAATACAATTTATACATTCTGAAAGGGGGTTGGCACCTAGCTAACTACTCTTTGAAGTCCATTTGATTCTCTGATGACTTCTTTTGATATGTAGATGGCCATTCACATAGTCTTGTCACTTCCAGGCTTTTTGTTTGAACAGGTTGTCATGCTGAGATAGCAATCTTGCAAATTACGGGGTATAGAACTAAAGTTAAACTGGCATTTTCACATAGAAAGGAAAGACAATATGTAACATCATCTGCTTTATCACCAATGTACTTTATAAATCAAATATATATTT
>BLSH010247086.1:1066459-1087602 GCA_018402905.1 Glandirana rugosa
TCAAAACATATGCTTGACCCTGCTCTGCCCCCACAGGGACAGTGGGGACTATAAGCGCTACTGGGACCTCGGCAAGAACGCCCACCAGTCCCCCTTGTACCCTTATGTCCCTTAAGTTTACCACTACCACCTTGTATTCCAGAGTCGCATACGACTACCGGACGACAAGATGGAGAGACTAGGAGTCCGTCGTGACGAATTGTACTACCGACTCCATCTGTCTAAGCCGTTTAACGGTTTGAAGTTTTAATTAAAACTTTTTAGTGATGAAGAAGGTTAGGTACAGGGGGGATCTGATTTGGTCTATAGCATATTCCTAGTAATACTTTCCCCTTGGTATCTTCCCTTTGTAACTCTACCCATAAGGATTCAACCTCCCCCCCAGAACCACTATTAATGTCATCTCTCACAAGATGTATATTAATCTTGGGAGAATAGTCATCTTGAGGGCGAAAATTCTCCCAAACCACGTCAGTATTAATTTTAGTCTAGGGGGGACATGGATTGGAAGAAGTAGTGATTTTTCAAAATTAATTTTGAAGTTTGGCAATTTGCCGAATCTGTCTACCTCAGCCATCATGTTAAGCAGTGCTGCCTGAGGATCAGAGAGGTAGAACAGCAGGCCATCAGCATACGCTGAGACCTTATGTTCCACCATCACCATTTGAATTCCCTGTATTCCCATGTTCCCCCTGACCACCCGCAAGAACGGCTCCAGGGTCATCGCGAATATCAGGGGTGACAGGGACACCCCCGTCTCGTCCCAGTTCGTATACAAAACTGGTCTGATAAAGTCCCATTGACCTTTACTCTGGCTCTTGGATCTGCATATAGTGCCATGACCCACCCCATCATGCGAGCCTCTAGACCCATCTCCCCCAACACCTCAAAGACCCAATCCACCCTGTTGAAGGCCTTTTCGGCATCCATCGACAGGATCACTCTTGGAGTCCTTCCTGGTCTATACTTCGACCAGTGCAAAACATGCGGTGCTCGAATTGTGCTGTCCCTGGCCTCGCGTCCCCTCATGAAGCCGGTCTGGTCCAAGTGCACTAGGCCCGCCACATGATCCTGCATCCACAAGGCCAGGCTCTTCGACAGAAGCTTAGTGTCCGAGTTGAGGAGGGAGATGGGCCCGTAGCTGGCACAATGCTGCGGGTCCTTCCCCTGCTTTGGCAAAACCGTGACATATGCCAGCAGGGATTTGAAGTGGTTATCAAGTTGAAATAATTACAAAGAGGGGTTATCAGCTCATCCGAAAATTTTTTATACTAGGAATTGGAGTAGCCACCTGGCCCTGGGCTTTTGCCCTTTGGTGAGGCCTTTATTGACTCTTTCAATTCCCCTACTGTAATTGGGCGTTCCATTGCCTCTATTGTTTCAGCTGACAATCTAGGTAACGCAGTGTCCTTTAACCACTTGCCGAATGCCTACCGCAGCGTGACGGCGGCAAGGTGGCTCGTTATCGTGAAACACCGTCACCTACCCGCGATGCCCCCCCCGCAGCGAGAGAAAGGAGGTACGTTTATGTAAACACGGATCTCAGTTCTCATAGAGGGGGAAGGGCGATGATCACAGCCTTCCTGTATATGGAAGCTGTGATCATCCCCTTTCCCCAGCCAGGGCAGCCCACACACAGTTAGAACACGCCCAGGAAACACAGTTATCCCCTTCACTGCCAATGGCATTTACATAGTAATCAGTGCATTTTTATAGCACTGATCGCTGTATAAATGCCAATGGTCCCAAAAAAGTGTCAAAAGTGTCCGACATGTCCGCTGCAATATCGCAGTACCGCTAAAAATCGCAGATCGCCGCCATTACTAGTAAAAAATAAAAAATCTAAAAACCCCAGAAATGAATTCTTATCCGTAAACGCGGAAACTTTTGCGCAAACCAATCAATAAACGCCGATTGCGATTTTTTTTACAAAAAATATGAGGAAGAATATGAATCAACCAAAACCGATGAAAAAAAATTTTTTTTATATTTTTTTGGGATTTGTATTTTAGCAAAAAGTAAGAAATTTGGGTTTTTTTGCAAAATTGTCGCTCTTCTTTTGTTTATAGCGGCGATCAGAAAATGACACAGAGGGGATCAAATAGCACCAAAAGAAAGCTCTATTTGTAGGGAAAAAAGGACGCAAATTTTGTTTGGGTACAACGTCGCACGACCGCGCAATTGTCAGTTAAAGTGACGAAGTGCCGAATCGCAAAAAGTGCTCTGGTCCTAAAGTGTGAAATCCTTCCGGGGCTGAAGTGGTTAAATATGCTCTAATTTCACTCTTTTGCTCTTTTTTCTCGTCTTCCTTGAAAACTGGGGGGGGGGGGGGATATATAATTTTGTATAAAAATGTTGGAATTCTGCGGCTATAGCTTTGGTTTCCACTACTTGCCTATTCTTAATAGACAAACTGTGGATATGTCACGTCTTGTTGTTTTTGTAACTGTTTAGCTAATAAGCGCCCACATTTATTCCCTTGTTCATAAGAGCGGCTGGCAAAAAATCTATATTTATCTCTAATTTTCTTATCCAAGCAGCCTGAAAGACAGCTCCTCAAGGTCGCGAGTCGCTGAGCATCTTCTGGATCTAAGTTTTTCTTATGTTTACTTTCCAGCTCACTTATCTTCCCCAGCAGATCCTCAAGTTCTTTCTGTTTTTCTTTCTTAATACGAGAACCATGGGCTATCAATTCCCCTCTAATAACTGCCTTATGGGCCTCCCATACCGCTTGTGCCGATACCTCTTCTGACGTATTTACCTCAAAATACCTCACCAGCTTTTGTCTCATGTCTTCCACTATTCATTTATTATCTAGTAATGATTCATTTAACCTCCATGTCATTTTCCCCCCAACTTTTATTTCCCAATCGCAGTACCATGGCAATCGGAGCATGGTCTGAAATCGTAATCGGTCCAATGCTGGCGGAACAGACCTCTCTCAGATTATACTGATCCACCTTCATTAGATCAAGTCGTGAATACATATTATGTGTCTTAGAAAAATAACTATAATCTCTTTACCATGCAAAACCCTCCAACAGTGCATTAAGTAGAGAGATTTCAACAGGTTTTTAACATGCCTGAGGGCCTTGAATGAGAGTGTTGTATTGCCCGTTGAAGTATCCAGGTCAGGGTTTAGTGTAATATTAAAATCTCCTCCCAATACCAACAGACCCTCCTTAAATTCCTCCAACAGTTTCATTACCATAGATAAAAATGTAACAGTATAAGCATTTGGGGCGTAAATGGATGCAAATGTATATTTCTGCCCAACTATCTCGCCCTTCAAAAAAAGGTAACGTCCCTCTGCATCTATTTGAGTCGTTTCCAACACAAAGGGGCATCCCCTCCTTATTGCAATTGTCACTCCCCTGGCTCTTGAGACCGGGGATACTGCATGAAACCAGTGATCAAATAAATATTGAGGCATTTTTGGGGTGCCCCCTGCCGCAAAGTGCGTCTCCTGTAAAAAAAAAAAAAAAAAAAAAAACCACATCCGTGGCCAGGTGCCGCAGTTCGTGCCAGAGGTGCCCCCTCTTCTGCTGCGAGTTCAACCCCCTCACATTATATGAGACAATCTTGAACACATTCTTCATATTAAGTCTCCCGGAAGTGGCTTATATCCTCCAAAGGAGCTCTTATTTCTGTGCTCATGAGACAAGAAAAAACATCCCTTCCCCAAAATGAAAAAACCCACCCCATTCTCAACTTCTAAATCCCTTACGTAACACCATGGGGATTTCTGCTCCCCCCCTCCAACCCCCTACAAAAGTGTAGTTTATTCCGTCCCTTAACCTGGGACTGACCTACTGGGGAAACGTTCGACTGTACCCCTCTCACACTCCAAGTACCCCCCTCCTCCCTGGGCCTTTTTCTCTCCCCTCCTTACCTCCCACAGCACCAGAGTCAGAAAAAAGGGAGGAGCATGGAGACGGGGGGGGGGGGGGAAGAAAAAAAAACCCCAGCCCCCCCAACCGCTCCCCAGCAGCCCCACAGTCCCCGACAACTGAATGCCATATTGCCATCTATGATTGCTTATTTGAGCGTCTGTCTTCTTTTGTACGTGGTTTGTTGCCATTGTTCCGGTCTTTGCAGAGCTCCTTCAGGGCTACTCAGTCTCCAGTCCACAAAGTCTACTTGAGGTAGATCCAAAGTCTCTAGAAAGTGCTGTAAGTCAGCTTTGTTTCGTAAAGTTGCTTTTTGCCATTCCTTGATGCCGCAAGGTGGAAGGGAAAACCCCCACTGAAATTTGATATTTACTGATCGCATAGCGTCCAGTAGGGGTTTCACTGAACGCCTCTGCATAAGGGTTCGCTGCAACAGGTCTGGGTATATTGAGATTTGTGCTCCATCAAAATCAATGCTGTTCCTCCCATACATTGCCTTCATGACGGTTTCTTTGACCCATTATTTATTAAGTCTGCATATAACATCTCTTGGTCTTTCCAAGCCCCTCGGGACATGGGCAGGGACACGGTGTACTCTGTCCATTTCAATATCATTGGGCATCTCTCCTCCCAGGATCTGATTCAGTAGACCTTGGACTGTTGGCAACAAGTCTGGGGTTTTAGTGGCTTCTGGTAGTCCTCTCATGCGGATATTTTGTCTCCTACTTCTGTTTTCATAATCACCCAGTTTATCCATATATGTATTTAGTATTTTTACATGTTGTTTGATAGCATTTTGACTATCCACCACTGCTTGAATAATCTCCCCCTGCTTGTTTTCTGTTGTCTCTACCCTATACCCAGGACCTGTTACTTCATCCCTCAGCTCTTTTATCACGTTTCCAGGACGTCTCCATTGATGCGATTAACTGCTGCATGTCTGCTCTGGTGGGGAGTGCATCTATATGATCTCTAATATCCCATGTCGCATTTTCCGTATTTGATTTGGCCTGGAAGACAGCCTGATCGCAGTCATGTATCCCCAGGAGGCCCCTTTGCTGTGTTGCAGCTCCCATGTCTCCTACATCACCTATATCTGTATTACTAAGTTCATGCGTTTGGGCACTCATACCCTTCCCAGTCTTTCGCACATCCTTATGCTTCAACATGCCCTCCTTATCTTTACAATTAAAGTCCCCTTCTAATATAGGAGGATTTGACTCAAATAACAAGTGTTCATCTTCCATAAATGTTAAGATCTCACCTTGTGGTTGTATTTTTTTCCCATTGTCCCGTGACCTCCTCAATGTCTCTTGGCTCTTTAATTGATGCTGTAGGGCTTGTAGGCTTCACAGGACTGAGCCTTAGCACACCACGTCCTGCTCCTGTGATGACACCATTGTCGCTGATTCTCAACGTACTGTCCTTCTCCGCCTCGTGTCCCGGCGTTTTGCTGTCTCCCTTTCGGGCTACTGAAACAACCTGTTGCCAGGGAGCCCCGTCCGGCCTTCAAGCCTCCCCTGCCACCGACCAGGTGTCTGCTCCCATGCACCATGCGTTCTCCAATGGCGCCGGGCGTGCTCAGCCTCCTCTCCGAGCTCTCCGCGTCCGTACCTGCCATAGGGCCTGCCGCTGCCGTCTGAGTGACTAGATACGCCCGGAGTCCACCCGCTGTGTTTTTACTCCCGACGGAATGTCCGTGTCCCGAACCCATACATTTGAGAAAAAGTCCGGGTTTCGGGTATTTTTCCGCACCTGTTGAATAGCTGCAGGGCAGCCAATCAACAAGTGTTTCACTCGTTTGCCCTTAGAAGCCATCACAGCCATGCCTAATGGCATGGCTGTAACTGGCCAGTGCATCATGTGACCCAGCATCTATGTAAGCTGGAGTCACGTAGTGCTGCATGTCACATCATCTCATACTAGTGTAGGGAGAGGATGCTGCTGCTGCGATGGACAGATTAGCTTTAGAAAATCATCTCATACTAGTGTAGGGAGAGTATGCTGCTGCTGTGAGGGACAGATTAGCTTTAGAAAATCTGTTAAAAACCGCGATTTATTGGTGGGTGGGTGCTAGAGGAGATTTTTGTTTGCTAGAGTACATTTTGTTTGCGAAGCAAAGTGCCTCATATAAAACCTAAGCAATTTTTCTGTTTGTTTAGCTCAGTTAATCGTGTTCTGTTCGTTAGTTCAGTTGGCAACATTTTGGCATATTTAAATACTTTTACATTGCAGTTAGACAAATTAAAACATTTTTTTTTTTTCGTGCAAAATATTACGTTTGCGGCCAGCGGGGCATTTCTTGCACAGAATTAAAAAGTGCATCTACATTGCTGGTTTAAAAAAAAATACATATATATTCTAAATAGTACATTTGTGGCCAGCGGTGCATTTCTTGTACAAAAATAAAAAGTGTGTCTACATTGCTGGTTAAAAAAAAAAAAAAAAAAAAAGAATAGTGCTACATAGTACATTTGCACCTTGCTGTGCATTTATTGCCCAAAATTAAAAAGTGTGTCTACATTGCTGGTTTAAAAAAAAAATACATATATATTCTAAATAGTACATTTGTGGCTAGCGGTGCATTTCTTGCACAAAAATAAAAAGTGCGTCTACATTGCTGGTTTAAAAAAAAAAAAAAAAAAAAAAAAAAAAAAAAGAATAAATAGTGCTACATAGTACATTTGAACCTTGCTGTGCATTTCTTGCCCAAAATGGTGAGGCCAGAACAAGTACAGGCGATAGTAGATTGGGTGGCTGACAATGCCCACAGTTCCTTCACATTGTCTCCCGCCCGGTCCCTTGCTGAAAGCTCAGAGTTGGCTACCACCTCCTCCTCCTCCACTTGCACCTACACCGCCACGGTCACCGCCTCCTCAACCTCCTACTCCACATCCACCTCCTTTTTACTTGTTTAAGTGATTTTAAGTTATTCCCCTATCCACATTTGTTTGCAGTTCACTTGTCCTACTCTTACCCCCATTTTGCTTCCTTTTGCAGCCCTCTAGCCCTTTCCAGGACTTTTTTAGAGGCATTTTAGTGCCCAAAAGTTCAAGTCACCATTGACTTCAATGGGGTTCGGGGTCAAGTTCGGGGCCGAACTCGAACTTTTTCGCGAAGTTCGGCCGAACCCGAACATCCAGGTGTCCGCTCAATTAGTCCTTACCAAAGCATCATCCAAACCTGACCCAAACAGGAGATCCCCCGCAAATAGGTTACATAACCTTGACTTAGAAGCTGGGTCCCCTGCCCAAATCTTTAGCCATATGGCTCTCCTGGCTGCTATTGACAGTGCACCTGACCTTGCCACCAGCTTCACCGATTTGGCAGACGCATGCTATGAATTTAACTGCTTTGGAAAGAACTGGCAGTGTTTTTAAGATATCCTCTCTCGGAGTGCCATTTTTAATAGGATTATGGAGTCTGGTAAGCCATACCTCCATGTTTCTTGCTATGCATGTAGTAGCTAGTGCTGGTTTGAGACTGGCTATACTAGTGTCCCTGGCCCTTTTTAAAATAATGTCTCCGTTCTTATCCATGCAGTCTTTGAGGTGCCTTATGTCCTCAAAAGCCAATGAGGATCTTTTGGAGACCCTGGATAAGGGGGGTGTCAAGTTTTGGATTTTTGTTCCATACTGCTTGAGGATCTTCTTCAAAAGGAAAATGTTTTTTGTGACTGGAGGCAAAAAACGGTTTCTGCTCAGGTTCTGCCCATTCGCTCTTTACAACGTCTGACATCACCTGATGCACGGGAAAGACTTTAGATTTTTTCTTTTTAAGACCCTGATACATCCGGTCATGTTTTGAAGTCAATTCTTCCTCTTCCTCCATTTCAAGAGTCTCATATATTGCCCCAAGCAATTCGACTATGTCCTCCAGGGACAATTTGTATCTAGGGACAGCCTTAGTCCTTTCCTCCTCCTCAAACTCTGAGCTGTCAGTAGCTGGTTCACTAGGTACTGTGCTACCCGCTCCTTCTTTAGGCCTCTCCTGTGAACCCAAAGCACCGGATCTGAATGGGGCCGGGGGTGAAGGATCCCTTGAAGGATTTGATTGAAGCCTAGCCTCTGAAATAAACTGTATCAAATCCTTAAATGTTGAAGTCATTTCTTCCCTCATGGATCCAAACACTGACATACACAGAGTCTGATTGCTTTTAACCAATTTGTTGATGCATATCGGACACAGCGGTTCCCCATGTTCCAAAGGTATTTTACCATTGCACTTTGCACACCGCTTTCTAGGGGTGGGCTTGATGTCTTTAATCGGATTTGCCTGCAAAAAAGACAACAGAAAGAAAAGGCCACATGGGGTTATGGCAATGTGTAGCATAAGACACCACCACCATAGCAACAAACACCCAGTGCTATCCTTCCTTAGCGTGCCCCAGTATGTTAGACCACCACCGTCTAAGAGCCTGTCCCCTTAGACACGAAACCAGTCACCACCTGGTGCCTACCTGTGTCCCACTGGTGCCTCCATTCCTGGGTGCTTGGGCAGAAGGAATATCATCCTCTTCCTGCATCCCTGTATGTCCTTTGGCGTCCGCTCTGCACCTGCAGTCTCGTCCACAAACACTGCACCAGCTGGCCGTTCCCGCCTCCCGCGCCTTTAAAAGGGATTGGGCCAGGTCCCCGGCGCACGCCAATGAAGTCATCCCTTCCCGGTATGAAGCACCGCATCTTCCGGGTCAAGCCAGCTTCTGGACGCAGGTACACCCCCCCCCCTCGCCGAAACTAGCCAAGGGGATGGCGTATCGATGCCTATCTCCACGCCTGGGCACAAAGGAAGGCAGAAACTGGGGTCCCTCCTGCCCAAGAGGATTGCCCATGGCCATTCCTGTCCTCCTCCACCAACATGTGGTATTGGTAAGGCCTCTGTCCCCGTCCACCGGCTCACCCTCCTCCATACGCTGCTCTCCTGGATGCCTGCCTGGTTGTCAGCCCTTGGGAAATGTAACCCTCAGTTCCTTCTGGCAACGTCTCCTCCGGCCGGAGGAAACACTAAAACTGACCAGGGACCTGAGGGCCCGCCTTTTAAAGATATTTTGGCAATGTGTTTTCTGTTTCTGGGAGGAGGAACCCATCTCTCAAGGGCTGACCCGGAAGACAACTGGGGGAAATCAAATTCTGCCAAGGTATGTAAACTTATGAGCACAACTAATTATATATATATATATATATATATATTTTTTTTTTTTTACTTTCTGCTTTAAAAACATACCCAATAAAATAAAAATCTAAAATTTCAAAAGTTATAGCGTCTACTATGGGATAGATTTTTGGAAGTTTTATTTTTAACTAGTAATAGCGGCGATCAGGGACTTCTAGCACAAACACAAGATCACTGCCTTCCCTTGTCACAGAATGGCGATTTGCCTTGTTTACGGACCCCCCCCCCCCCCCGGATTGGCTTCAGCTGTGTCCGATCATAGCGGGAGTGGGTCGCACGCTCCAGACCCAGAAGTGTAGAATCACGTACAGGTACGTTTTTCTGCACAGAGGAGCTGACACCCTAAACCAGGGGTAGGAAACCTGCGGCTCTGCAGCTGTTGTAGAACTACATTTCCCATCATGCTTCTGGGAGTAATTGTATCCATCAGCCTTGCAATGCCTCATGGGAAATTTAGTTCTGCAACAGCTGGAGAGCCACAGGTTCCCTACCCCTGCCCTAAACGCAGATCACAAATGCAGTTTGTTTGCCTGCACCAGATGGCATGGTACTGCAACATAATGTAATCTGGTGTAGTGTTTTTGAAAAGTAGTGCATGCACTACTTTTGGTGTAATCCAGTGTGATATCAGTCCATTCAAGTGAAGAGGCAAAAAAAATAAAAAATAAATATTGGATCGCAGACCAAATTCCTGTGCGATTCAACCAGCCCAAAGAGCAGGGAGTGAAAGGTCTAAAAGTCTTCAAAGCTCTTTATTCAGCAACTCTTCCAATAGGTACACTACTTGTTTACCTTTTCTCAACGAGGTAAAAGAAAAGTCACACACAGATTTTCCAAGTAGTATGAAAATGTGTGGAAAAATAGTGCAAGTTTTACTTAGCATTGTACACTTTGAAATGTTTGCATTGTTTTAACTAGGTATTTGTGTAGTTATATTCCATGTTGTTTGTCTTACCTTGTAATGATGGGCTCACATATGGCTGCAGTTTGTAGTGTCATGGCTGATTCCCCCATATCCATTAATTAATTCAGCTTGCTTGTCCCTAGGGACAGGCCACTTCATGCATGCCTTGTAATTTCCTTTCTGTAGCATCACAAATCTGGGAGTGCTAATGTGCTGAAATGCTGCATAGAGAGCTCTCTGTTAATCTCTGCGCCTATTTGTTTCAGATCGGTTACTCGGAGATCCAGGGATTGAGGGATATGTGTCTTCACAGGCAGGAAATGTCAGTTCCCACACTACAGACACGTGGTTGTGCAAAAACCCATGCAGTGCAATCTGGCATACCTCATGTTTCAACACAAAACAAACTTCTGACACAATGTTAAAATGATTCTAAAGGCTTGTTTTTTTTCTTTTTAATAGCAAACATGTCATACTTGCCTGCTCTGTGTAATGGTTTTGCACAGGGCAGCCCTGATCCTCCTCTTCTTGGGTTCCTCGCCGGCTCTCCTGGCCTGTACCTCCTGCTGAGTGTCCCCAGAGCAAGTAGCTTGCAATGGGGGGCACCCAAGCAGGCTCATTCAAGGCACGGCTCTGCATGTCCATTCATACACAGAGAAATGGCTCAGCCCCACCCCCTCTCGCTCAGTGGTTGTGGTTGACAGCAGTGGCTCCCGCTGCTGTCTCAGCCAATGAAGAGGGAGAGTCCCTGGAGAGCCGAGCCTCATACACATCACTGGATCGAGATGGGATTCAGGTAATTAGGGGGGCTGCTGCGCAGAGGTGGTTTTTCACCTTCTTGCATAGAATGCATGAAGGTACAAAACCCTGAGCCTTTCAAAACACTTATTTACTCCACTACAAGCTGTGCATACAGGGCAACACATGACACCATGAAAATACACGATCAACATCTTATGCAGTAAAAAAAACAAGGTGGGGGTAGTAAGTTTCAAAATGCCTTTAAAAAAATTACATGGAGATTATATGAAGTTTGAAAAAGTTTTATTGTTGGATCAAAATTATTGGAAAGTAAATAAGCCTTCTCATTGTCACCTATACTGCACATCATTTCATCACCTTACCACCATATGTATGAATCCATTGCTGGTGACCTTTAGGAGTACAGTATGAACTGTGATGGCTTCAGAATTATAAAAAGTGAATTAAAACACGCTAATCTCATAAGCCACTGTGTACATTATGTCTAGGCGTACATACAGAACAGTGACTCAAAAGCTATTCCTGCAGGGTTTTACAGTATTAGTACAACTTCTGAAATGTCCAAATGAAAAAGGATCATAAAGCATTACCTGACGATGTCTGACAACCACAACTAAAGTAATTTATATACAGTAGCAGTGACACAGATACAGGCATCCCCTTCCCTACATGCAGCCCCGAAGTGGACATTTTTGAAATGGGGAAAAATAATGCTTTGGATGGGCCACAAGCTGGTCATTCATATGCCTTCAGATTGGGAAGATGGAACACTCTAAAAATAATCATGTATTCATGATTATTAATCTGAGAACATAGCCTGAAAAATAAGCTTCCGTGTGACCAATATACATATTCTTCATTTAAACACCTAGCAAGATGTAACTCGAGTACCATGAATAAAAAAAGCTGAGCCAGCAAAATTATTTCTACTTCCTGGTCTGTCTTTCCATGCTATTTTTTATCAGAGAATTTAAGCTCCAATCTGGCAGAATGTTCTGGTAAAACCAGCTTTACCAATGAGGACAGACTGACAAAAGAATGTTTTTCCACAAATATCTATTTAGTACTGGGACTGTACCAGTCAGTAACTCTAACAACCCTCTGCCTTACTCAGAGCCAGGCTTGGATCTCACACATCTCTCTGGAGATTAAGGACATCAAGGATGTACATCACTGACAGAACCCACCTTGTAAGTGCCAAGAGTTAAATTAGGCTCGGTCACATCTGGCATTTTGTGATCTCAGGCAGAATCATTGCGATTCTGCCCGCAATCCCAAATCGCACTGCAAAAGTGGCAAAACACACCATGCATGTTAGGGTGCTATTCACTTCAAGGGGTTGTAAAGTCTAAACGTTTTTTACCTTAACGCATTCCTTGCATGAAGCTAAAAAATGTTTAGTTATCAGCATCGCCCCCTGACCCCCCCCTTGCTTACCTGAGACCGACTATCCAGTGCTGTGCATGTCTGCAGATCTCTTCTGCCCTCATTTCCAGGTCTCGCTGGGGCACTGAGAGCCATTGGCTCCCAGCGCTGTCAATCATAGTCAGTGATGAGAACGCGGGGGCGGGGCCGAGTCCCGCTGTCTGTGTAAATGGATGCAGCAGAGGGACTCGGGTGCAAGCACGCACAAGGGCCCCCATGGGAAGT
This sequence comes from Glandirana rugosa, assembly GCA_018402905.1. Lineage (NCBI taxonomy): Eukaryota > Metazoa > Chordata > Amphibia > Anura > Ranidae > Glandirana > Glandirana rugosa. The sequence goes on from BLSH010247086.1 coordinate 1,078,838, forward strand.
GGCATCCTGTGGGGGTACTGGCCAGAGAGGAGGGGCCAGGTGCACCGACAGGGGACCCGAATAGAGGAGGTTCCTGCCCGCTCTATGTGATTCCATTGCACAGAGTAGGTAAGTCTAGACATGTGTTATTTTACCTTTACAACTCCTTTAATGGCACCTACATGCAGTGCGGTTTTGCTGCAACAGTCATGTGATAAATCGCAGCACACTGCATCGCACAAAACTGGTCATCCAAAAGAAGCTCTTGATCCTTTTTAGGCGGCAAGCTTCACATGATGTTTCCCGTGATCCATCGTGCAACAATCACAACAAAAAACTGCACCACATTTCAATGTGGTTAAAAAGGAGTGGCACCCAAACATGCATGGTGCGTTTTGCCACTACTGCAGTGCGATTTGGGATCATGAGGCAAATCGAAGATTCTACCCTAGATCCCAAAACCTCAGGTGTGAACAGGGCCTTAGAGACCTTTTCAGTTATATACAATATGCTGTGGAGTTGGGACTTAAAAGACCCAATGACCCTGATGAACCTCTAATTGTGTTTTACACCATATTAAATTTGGACATCTGCCCAGAAAATTACTTTGAACACAGTCCATCTCTGACCACACATTCATCCAGATTTGGTCATAAAGGTGCATATTTCAGTCCAACTTGGAAATCCAGAAGTATGATTGTGGTGTTTTGTCAACCCAGAAGACAAAACCTGTGGTCACTAAAAACCAACATGTTCATTGAAGAACAAACACCAAATGATCATACTGTCAGTTTATATTTGCATAAGCAGTTTTGGGGACCCCCTGGAGATCTGGACAGAAAACCATGAGGTAGGTAGTGGCACCTCATGATAACTGTTTTTCCCCCCAATTTATGTTACTTTAAAGAGCTTTTATAACTAAGGGTTTGCTTTAAGCAACTACTATTAAGGTTGCTCTGTATTCATTAATATACAATATGCACCTTTCTAGATATTTGGTCTGTATTGCATATAGACTGTTCAAAATTACACTCTCTTTTGTAACTTATTGACAGGCTTGATGTTTGTGAAGTTGGTTACAGTACATCTTGAAAAGGCACTTATTTTGGAAATATAGGCGATGCTACTATATAAACCAGTTTCACAAATGCAATCTAAAAAACATGAAGTTAAATTCAAAGTGCCGTTTTGTATTTTTTTTTTTTTTTTTTATAAATATTCAAGACTTTTCCTTGTTTTACCCAGAACTCACATTCAAAAGGGATTGTGTACTAAGTGCCACTCTTAAAAATATACAATCTCTAGCATTAACCTTCTGCATAACCGCATCATTCCCATCAACATAAGGTAGTTTTTTCAGTAGAATATAACTTCCTTTGAGGTCTACGTGTTTGAACCGTCTTTGTAAGCAGCCCTCTAATTAAAAAGGAAAATCCATTTAGTGCAAGAGAACTCAGAAAAATGTGGGTAGAACCCCAAATGTCAATTTGAAATGTTCATGATCTAGATACAATTTGATACAATAGATTCTGCTTCTGTTCTTCGGCATGAAAAAGAAATAGCAAGCACCGTAGCAATGATTAATCTTGATCTACTGCTGATAGGGCAGTGTTTTTGCAATGTTGGGATCAAACAGCCTGTAGCTTTGGGTTCATTGCTCTGGTTTACAGCACACTATACATGAGTTGATTATCTTGTACCATTCTTCCTTATTGGAAGGGAATAATGGAAAAAAAAAAAAAGGTTGAGGACTTATCTACTTTTTTGTGCGCACCAGCTGAATATCATTCTTCGACATACAGGTATCACAGCCCCAAATAGCAGAGGCTTCAGCACGAAGTAGAGCATGGGCCATCTCCGTCATCCCTGTACATGTTCGGTGAAACCACTTCTGACAGGAGGCTTCACACATTATTGCATCTGCAATGTTATTTACTTCGACAGAACATATGCCGCATGGGTGCAAATTATCTGTGGACAAAGTACCACAAAAGTCTGAATGGAGAAGCCACCTATTGCATTTCTCACTAGGGGTTACATCCGTCTTTGACAGTCTGGAAAGTGCAGGTCTGTTATGCATTCCATTAATCTGGATACAATCAGAAAGGTCTACTACATCGGCCTGGGAATTATCTGGATCCCTAATATTGTTTGGACTTGATATATGGTGAGAGGCTATATCCAAACTCAGCTTGTCCTGAAGTCCAGCAGATCTCAAATTGTTATTTGATACAAGAACTGATCCTTGGTTGGAGCTGGGTATTTTTGAAGGCATGAAGTGTTGTTGGGCAGGATTAAATGAACTACTGCTGTCAATTTGGCTGACATTCATTTTAACACCTTGGGGCCTGTAAGACGCAAGCTGAAAGTCATTTCTTGGAGCAGAATTTAGACTCATCATGCGATGGAGGTCTTCATCATTCGGGTTTGCTCTAAAGTGCTGTCCTGGCATTGTGATAGTTTGTCCTAACCCACTGTAAAAAAATGACTCGGTTTCAAAACTGGATTTCTCTTGTGCCCCCAAATTAAAGGGAAAGGATCTCCCCATAACCTTTAGGTCTTTTGTAAAAGATGATGGCTGATCTCTTAACAACTGGTTGCCAACAATACGGGAAGGCCTTTTTGGTGAGGTATTTGGAGGCATCCTGAAAGTATTAAAGCTTTCGATGTTGGAATATCCAAGTTTACCGAAATAAGTGTAACCTGAAATTGGAGGTATACTATAGTCATCATCAAATGGATTGCAGGCGATGAGGTGATCTGAGCTTGTATTTGTTGGGGGAGCAAACTCCGATAGGAGAGGAAGGGAGGATCCCTAAAGAAAAAAAAAAAAAAAAGAAAATTAATAAAATGTTAGATTTCTAAAAGATCTACCATTGTAAGCACTTGGATTGATTAAGCCAGGGGTCGGCAATCCATTGATTACAATACACCCATCGATCGTGGGCAGGTGGCAAGTAGATTGCGTCCCTTCCATGCCGACCCGAGTGGGGACAGCATTTACTGGAACTGATCCCTTGTATTTAACTCCTGCAGCAGCATAAAAGCTTGCTTCTCTGTTCCGTCTTGCTGGCATTCAGCCGCTGCAAGAGGAAAATACAGATGGTCGGCCCTGTAAATGCCATCCCTGCTGTCCAACCCCCATCCCCAATAATGCGGATGTGGGTAATTGTTTCAGGATGGAGAGCAGGGGAAGGGGTTGGTAAATGTGCAATTTACCGGCCCCTTCCTTTTCTGAATGAATACAGAGAGCGATTGGTACTGATCACTCACTGTGTTCATGCATACCTAAAGTATATACATACAGGTACACCAGGATATGGATTTCAATTGGGGGGGTTCAAAGCTTGTGATTAGAGTCATAGGCTCTAATAGGCTTAAAAAATAAAAGCCCAAGCCCGCCCAGCTGTGTGACAATAGCGAATGATAACTCGCTATTTTCACACAAAATCTCCTCCCCGCCAATCAGGAAGCGGGTCGTGAGACCAATTTCCCGATTGGCCGAAAGGAGAAGCAACCTTATTCACCAAGGAGGAGGGAGGCCGACCTAGCAGCCCCCATAATGGCTCACTCGCAACGGCTCCACTGCTCGGCTTGGACAGGAGATTGGAGTCATCCCGGGCAGGCCGGACATCTGCCTCCTAAGGTAAGGAGGCCATTCATCTCCAGTGGGTGGTGGTTGCACTGTGGTGTGGTGTTCGCCGCAATCCTCTCTGGGAAGGGGGGGTGGGACTTTGGTTTGCTGCCCCTCTCAATGTTTGAGCACCATCCGCCACTGTGGTGAATAGTAATGTAGTACTATGCTTCAGTTTGTGAATGAACAGGGAGACTAGACAGAGCTCTTCCTATTCATTCATTTTGTGCAGTTGAGGCTGCAGATTGAGGACTGTGTCCTCAATCACTTTCAAAAGTGAAACATTGGGGTCTGTTTAGATACCGGATATTTCCCCAAAGCCCCCAAAAATTGTAAAAAGTAATTAAAAAAATTAAAATTGTAAAAAATAAAATATGAAAAAAAAAAAAAAAAAAAAAAAAAAAAAAAAAAAAAAAAACACACAACAAAACAAAACCAACACCACCATCCATTGTCTTACTGACACTGTTCTCTCTTACGGCAGGCCAAGTTTATTTTTTTTACAGTGACATTTTTCTAGGTTTTCCTTACTATTTCGTTAGGCCTTGCTAGTTAATTTCTTAAAAAAAGCGAGGAAACTTGGTGATCTTTAATCTTTCATGTTGCTCAGGTAGATACCCACCTTCCAAAGGTTGCCTACCTCTGGATTAAGCCATAATGCAGCTTTAACTATTCAGCTTCTGTGATAACTGCATGATTATTATTTAGTAATTTGTTTGAAAATGCAAAGCAGATACACGAGGTATGTGTTTCCGACAAATCATTCCATGCAATGTGCTTACCTCATATTAAACCGTGTTAACAAGATCATCAATATGAGAAAAAAGGAGGTGTGGATAACAATGGTTCAACAGTGAAGCACTGAAAAGAACAGATCACTCTCAAACATTCAGAACTGAAGTAAAATAAACTATTGAATTCCCTATCAGATCTCAAAGGAAGAAAAAAATAGGATTTTTTTTGACTTACCGTAAAATCCTTTTCTCTGAGTTCATTGACAGATGCAGCCTCTTATTCATGACATGTGGGGTTTATGCACCTTTTACCAGGAGTAGACTAGGCAGAACGAAGTTCAGAAAAGCAAAGCTGGCCCCTCCCAGGGGGCTGTCCTTACTCAGCATATAACGCTGGTGCCGGACACAAATGGGAATGTGAAGATACGCATCCCTGATGTCCAGGGACGCCAGAAAATCCCCCTGGTGCAGGGTGGACACGACCGAAATGGACTGACTCCATCCTGAATTTGCGTGCCTTCACGAAGTGATTGAGCGTTTTCAAGTCCAGAACTGGCCTGACCCCCCCCCACCCCCCTCCTTTGGCACCACAAAGAGGTTTGCGTAGAAGCCGCGGAATCTTTCCGACGGAGGAACTGGCACAATTACCCCCTGATCAGACAGCGTCTGGACAGCCTCTAACAGAGCTAGCCGACGCCCCGGAGGGAGTCTTAAGTTGGACGGGAAGAACCTGTCCGGGGGCCGAGTGCTGAACTCCATCTTGTACCCAGAGGACACCACCTCCCGCACGCACCGGTCGGAGATGCGAGCAGCCCACTGGTCCGCGAACCCCAGAAGCCGCCCCCCACCTGAGAGACGGGCAGGGGCAACCCATCATGCGGAGGAGGACTTCTCCTCCGTCTTTTCGGGCTTGCGCTGCCAGGGCCGCTTACCGGTCCCAGAGGCAGTCTTGCCGGGCCGGGAGCCCTTGCCCGCAGAACCGGGCGCACTAAAAAAATGCTTCTGGGCAGAGGACGGAGGCCCCTGCTTGCGGCGCTGTTCTCGCCGATTGGGTTCCGGAAGAAAAAGGGATTTTATTATAACTTACCGTAAAATCCTTTTCTCCGAGTTCACTGACAGACGCAGCTCTTCATGACTTTGTGGGGCTTTATGTTCGTCCTACTAGGAGTTAACTAGGCAGGGAAAAGAATCAGCTGGCCCCTCCCTTGGGGGCCGTCCTCTTTTCCTACATCAAACCCCCTCACAGAATAGCTCTTCAGTTCGTACACAAGCCGTACCAAAACAGAGCCCAGGGGGGTGGGTGCTGAGTCTGTCAGTGAACTCGGAGAAAAGGATTTTACGGTAAGTTATAATAAAATCCCTTTTTCTCCTACGTTCACTGACAGACGCAGCTCTTCATGACTTTGTTGGGACATCCCCAAGCAGTGTCAAAAAAGAGGGGTGGGTAAACGCAAACAACTGTACCCAACTGAACCTCTGAGAAGTCAGACGCGCCTACACTACCGCCTGCAGAGCCTGCGGCCAAAGGTAGCATCCAAAGATGCGACACATCAACTAATAAAACTTAGTAAAAGGGTGAACCGAGGCCCAAATGGCCGCATTGCACACCTGTGACACCGAAGCCTGGTGTCTGACAACCCAGTAAGTACTAACCGCGGGTAGAATGAGCCGTGACCGGAAAAAGGGGGAACCTAGCCCCGAACAGAATACACATGGGTCACGTTTTTTTTTTTTTTAAATCCACTGAGAAATCGTAGCCGAAGAGGCAGACAGACCTTTTGTGCGGTCCTTCTGGCACAACAAACAAGGCGCCAGCCTTACGAAAAGGAGCTGTAGCAGCCAAGTACACTCTTAAGGCCCTTACTACGTCCAAAGAATGCCACTCAAACTCCTTGGGGTGCGATGGACGAGGGCACAATGAAGGCAGAACAATATCTTCATTGATAAGAAAAGAAGAGACTACCTTCGGGAGAAAAGAAGGAAGGGGTCGCAAGACCGCCTTATCCTTAAGCATCACTGAATAAGGAAACTTGCACGAAGTGCAGCCAATTCCGATACTCATCTGGCAGAAGTAAGGCGACTAAGAAGGCCACCTTCTGCGACAGAAGTTGTAAGAGAAACTCCCTGAGTTTTTCATAAGGTGGTTTTTGAAGAACAGAAAGCACCAGATTCAGATCCCACGGAGCCATCGGGGATCTCACCCGAGGCGCCACATATTGCACACCTTGTACAAAAGGTATGAATCAGAGAGTGCGAAGCCAAGGTCTTTGAAAAGTATGGCTAAAGCCGAGATCTGGCCCTTAAGGGTACTCAAAGCCAACTGCTTATTCAGACCCTGCTGTAAAAAAGGGTCAGTATCCTGGAGACTACAAACGAGCGAGGGTTAAAGCCCTCCGCCTCGCACCAAGCAATGTAAGCCTTCCAGGTGCAGTGATAAATCCTGCGAGAGGTGCACTTGCGAGTTGTCAACCGAGTAGGGATCAAGGAGTCGGCCACTCCTCTATCTCTGAGCACCTGGGACTCAATAACCAAGCTGTCAAAACCAGCGAAGGTAAGGCAGGGTGCAAGAAGGGTCCCTAGAGACAGGAGGTCGTCCCGCATCGGGAGCCGCCAGGAGGCGTCTGCCACCATTCGCACTCCGTCGGCGTACCAGGTGCGCCGAGGCCAAACCGGGGCCACCAGAATGGTCGGAATTTCTTCCATCACTATTCTGCGCACCAATCTCGGAAGCAGACGTATGAGAGGAAAAACGTACAGGAGACGATAACAGCTCCAGGGAGTCACCAGGGCATCCGTGGCCACTGCCAACGGATCCTTTGTCCTGGACACAAAAGTTCTCACCTTGAGATTGAACCTGGACACCATAAGATCCACACCCGGTGTCCCCCATTTGTGGCAAATCTGATTGAACACCCCCGGTGAAGGGACCACATCCCCTGGTCCAGCTTCTGGCGACTAAGAAAGTCCACCAGCCAGATCTCCACACCTGGGATGTAAACCGCAGAGATTGCCAGAACGTAGAGTTCCGCCCAACGCAGAATCAGAGCTGCCTCCGCAGCCGCTGCTGGGCTCCGTGTGCTGCCCTGATGATTCACATACGCCACCGCCGTGGCATTGTCCGATTGAATTCGAATCGGGCGGCCTTGCAATCTCTTTTCCAATGAGAAAGACACAGTCTGATCTCTCTCAGCTCCAGCACGTTGATGGGAGGCAGGCCTACTGGACCGACCAACGACCCTGAGCTGCTAGTCGTTCCAGGACTCCGCCCCAGCCCGTCAAGCTGGCGCCCGTGGTGATTACCGTCCACCGAAGGGACAGGAACGACTTCCCCTGAGTGAGGGCCGAGTCCCATAACCACCAGGCGAGGGACGCCCTGATCTGAGGGCCCAGCCGGATCGGAAGATCCAAACGACCGGTGGGGCTAGTCCCATTGGACCAGAATTGCTCGCTGGAGCAAACGAGTGTGACTCCGGGCAAAAGGTATCGCCTCGAACGACGAGACCATGAGCTCCAGCACCCTCATACAGAACCGCAAGGAAGACCGGCGGCGTGATAGGAGGGTGCGCACAGCCGACTAAGTTCTGTAGCTTCGTCGGAGGGAAAAACACCTTTGTTTGTCAATAATGATACTCCAGATGGCAGGAAGGAGACACCGACGACTACTGCAGGTTGAGCAACCAGCCGAAGTCCCGCAATGAGACCATTGCGATGTTCACATTCTCCACCAGGGCAGAGACAGAGTCCGCTCGCAGGAGCAGATCGGCCAGGTACGCCACTATGGCAATGCCCCTCCTACGCAGCAACGCCAACACCGGGGCCAGTAACTTCGTGAACACCCGGGGCGCGGAGGTCAGGCCGACGGAAAGAGCTACAAATTGAAAATGGCGATCCCCAACCGCGAATCGCAGGAAACGCTGATGTCGCGGATGGATGGGGACATGGAGGTACGCATCCCTTCCAATGACGCTAGGAAGTCCCCCTGGTGCAGGGCGGCCACGACCGATCGAACAGACTCCATCCGGAATTCTCACGCCCTGACAAACCTGTTTTGGGCCTTCAATTCCAGGATGGGCCGAAAGCCGTCCCCTTTTTTGGGCACCACAAAGAGATTCGAGTAAAAACCTCAAAATCCCTCTCTGAGGGAACCGGCACAATCACTCCCTGTTCTGATAGAGCCTGTACTGCCCTGGAAGGGCCAGCCTGCGCTCCAGCGGGAGGTTTAAATTTGATGGGAAGTGCGAACCCCCGAAGACGTCCCCCCACCCGACACTCGGGTGGGGGCGCCCCATCAGGCTGAGGAAGACTTGTCTTCCGTCTTTCCTGGTTTGTGCTGCCGCTGCCGGCGTCCGGCCCCTGCAGCAACTTCCCTGGAACGGGTTCCCTTGCTTGCCGTGCCTGATGCACGAAAAAGCTACCTC
>BLSH010247086.1:1087612-1111253 GCA_018402905.1 Glandirana rugosa
GCCCGCGGCGTCACGCTGGACGAAACCGACGCCGGTACCGTCGCGTCATGGAGAGACTCACGTACCTCCTTGAATTCAGTCTGGACCACCCGCCAGCGGACTACCTCCGTGGCGTCTTCCGACTCAAAAATGAGGTCCCCTGCCTGCTGTGAGATCCTTAATGATTTCAGCAAGGCGCGAGCCAAATGGGCGCCCACCCTGAAAAGGAAGATCAGCCCAACCTAGTGCAGAAGCGTGGTCACCGACCAGGGTTGCAGCCAAGAGTTCTGTGAAGTCTAATGGTCGCTATCGACATTCTAGACAGCAAGGACAGAACATCCACCGCCGCATCACAGAGGCATTTTATCCCCTGGAGTAAAAACTCAGCCTTCTGCGGTGCCTCCATCAGGCGACCGCCCACCAGGTCTGACTTAAGTTCCTCCATGCACTCAGAGAGGTACTGCGCTGCCATGGCCGCAGCCAAAGCAGGTCGCACTGCGGCGCCCGCGTTCAAGAACGAGGACTTCAAAAGTGCCTCTGTCCTTCTATCGGCAGGATCCTTGAAGGAAGGAGTCCCCGCCATAGGATGATAGTCGCCTTGGTAAGGCGTGCAATAGGCAGATCCACCGCAGGAGATTCCCATTTCTTTAGGAAATTCTCCCCAAGGGATAGCGTTCAGCAAAACGGCCAGTCAGTGAGGAGGAACGCCGGGTTGCTGCCATTCACGATATAGGAAATGGTCAAAAAATTAACTGCAAGGATAGGACTTGGGGCCTTGGGGGGCCTAGAAGACCCGCACACATAAGCAGATCGTGATTCGCCTGTTTGATGCAACTTGGTGCGAATGCCAGCGATAATGGTGGCGACCAGCACATTGTCCTGGTCAGCCATTGGCTCCTGGTCCTCCTCAGCTACCATGTCGCCTCAGCAGACAAGTCCCCCGGGGTCTCTAAGACCCTTGAAGCCCCTCAAACTCAGAATCTTCCCCTGAGGATAAAAAAGGGAGGGGGGGGCGCTTCCAGGGGGCCCGCAGAGCGGCGTCCCCACGTGGAAAGATTTCAGTGAGAACATCCCGCAGCTGGGTGAGAAAAACCCCTTGGGCAGACTGCATGGCTGCTGATGCCCTCTCAGCAGGTTCGGCAGGGAGATCAGCCATTGTCAGGGATGGATGGATGGATGGACGCCCCGCACACAGACACACACCCCCACAGGATCAGAGGACAGCACCCCACCGCCAACAGCACCCAGAGGGAGCCCAGCTATACTTGCGGTTTTGCTGCCCATCAGCGCCGATCGTTCAGAAAATACTGCCTGTCACCGTCCATTTTCTGAGAGGAGAAGCTGCAGCCATGTGTAGAATGCAGAGCATGCAGTGAAGATGGCCGCCAGGAAGCACTAGAGGGTGAAACACACCTCTCAGGCAACGTGCAATACCGAATATGGCCGCTCCGAGCGCTAGAGGGAAAGCCCCATAGGCTGGAAATGTCCGCGGCTACGGCAAAATGGCGGCGGTCCGCCACAAAATGGCGGCCGAAGGACCGCATGGTAATGCTGGACGAGAAGGCCGAACGAACGGGCAGCGCTGGGGAGGGGGGCGAGGTGTGGCAGGGGGCAAGATGAAAGGCTGATCCCCACCGGTGGCTACCCCGGACAAGCTACTGGAGCAGTGGAAAAACCGCATTTGCGGACGTCGGGCCCACTTCACTCCCTGGGTGGGGAGGAAGGCAGGGCGCTCACTTACCCGTCCGACGCCACGGCAGCCACCGAACGCAGACTTTCCACCCTCGATGGGGGGCATGCTGCCGGCCCAGAGTCGCCCTGCCGAACAAATCGGGAAGGGGACCAATGTGGGGGATCTCGCCCCGGGCCACCCGCACGGAACGGGTAAGATGCGGCGGGGTCCCTGTGTCGGTGCCGGCTTCGCATCATGTTGGCCAGGTCGGGGAAAGTACAGAGCACCAGGACTCTCGATGCCCCGACCGGCTTCTTGATAGCAGATCATCTTGATTGCAGCAAAAAAAGAAAAGAAAATAAAAAAAGAAAAATGGTCACAATAGGACCGCAGTTCCCTATAGGGAAGCCAGGTCAACTCCTTGCGAACTAGGCATTGAAACTGAAGAGCTATTCTGTGAGGGGGTTTGATGTAGGAAAAGAGGACGGCCCCCAAGGGAGGGGCCAGCTGATTCTTTTCCCTGCCTAGTTAACTCCTAGTAGGACAAACATAAAACCCCACAAAGTCATGAAGAGCTGCGTCTGTCAGTGAACGTAGGAGAAATGTACTCTTCCCCCTGGTGAAATCCTTAATGATTTCATCCAACTGGGCCCCAAAAAGCTGACCCCCCTGAAAGGGCAGGTCCGTGAGGCCCTTCTTAGATGCGTGGTCACCCGACCAGCGCCGCAGCCACAGCAGGTGTATAATAATGATCGCAAAAACAGACATTTTTGACAGCATCGGCACCAAGTCCAGTGCTGCGTCACAGAGGTAACAAAGCCACTGTACCAGGTGGTCTGCTCGCTGCACCGATTCAGGCGAATCAACGCAGCCCCGAGCGTCACTCCACTCCATCGCACACTCCGTGAGCGACTGTGCCACCATGACCGACGCCAAGGCCGGGCTCATGGCTGCCCCCGCCACCAGGAAAAGTGCCTTGGACACTGCTTCCGTCCGCCTATCGGCCGGGTCCCTAAAAGAGGGGGACCCCTCCAAGGGAATAGTTGTCGCCTTATTCAGGCAGGCCATCGGCGGATCCACCTTGGGGGAGGCCCATTTCTGTAACAGACTATCCTCAAAAGGGTAGCGCACAAAAAAACGTTTTGGCAGGGTAAAGGAATTTAGCGGACGCTGCTATTCCTTATAGACAAACTGGTCAAAATACTGGAGATAGGGGAACACCTTGGGAGCACGGGAGGGCTTCTTGGACCCAAACGTGTAGGCAGATGCCTGTGACTCCCCAGCCTGGTCCAGCCTCAGAGAATTACGGACGGCCGTGACCAGGGAGCCCACCAGCGCCTTTTCGCACGCCACCGAGGCCCCCTGGTCCTCTTCACCATCCGAAGGCTCCAGCTCCCCCGTCCAAGAGCTCTACGGTGGTCCCTGTGACCTCAGAGCCCCATTCCGGCTCAGAATTTTCCTCCGAAGATTGAGGAGGAGGTGGACGCTTTGAGGAGGAGGTGGACGCTTCTTGGGGCCCCCCCTACCCCGGCTCGGCTCGGCTCCCCCCGGGCAAAAAACTCTTCCAAAATTGAAGTCAATTGGTCCAGGGGAACCAGAGGTCCCAGCGCGGCTTGTGCCTCTGCGGACCCCTCCGGAGAAGCAACTGCCGGTTCAGCCGCCATTGCGCCACCGCCGGGACACTTATGAGGCCTACCGGCCATACGCCCCCACAATGCACCCCTGCACAATGCCCTGCAGAACGATCGGGACTGCCCAGTAGGACCCAGCACCACCGCGCCCGCACCCCAGGGAGAGAACCAGCTATACTTGCTGAATACTGCCCTCCTGCAGATGCTTGAGAAGAGGCTGCCCCGCCTGCCGATGCCGTCCCAAGCGCCGACCAAGAAAGGGAGAAGTGGTGCCAACACACACGTGTTATCCCTATTGAGGGAGACCAACCAAAAATGGCCGCCAGGCGGCCACAAGAGGCCAAACACGCTCTCAAAATGGCCGCGGCTGCCAAGAAAATGGCGGCCGGTGCTGCCAGAATGGCGGCAGTCGCCTAGTGGCATGAGGCGAACAATCGTGCAGCGAACGAGCGCGCGGACAAACCGGCGGTCAGGCAGGGGGGGAGGGGAGGGAAACACCCGGGTCACCTGTACCTCCACCGGGACGGGCACCGCTAGCCTCCCCCCCTCCGCCCCCGGGGGGAGGGGGGTGCCACTCACCCTTCCAGACGGGCATAGTGGGTAGCCTCCCGGAGCAGACCTTCCTCTCCCCAGGTGGGGAGGGATGCTGCTGGCCATGCGACCCCTGGAGCGAGCAGCAGCCCGGTCACTGGATACGCAGGTGAGATGTTTAACCCACCGGCCACCCGCACGGAACGGGCACGATGCGGCGGACCCTGCTATAGCTAAGGGTGGCTCGCATCCGTCGGCCGTGCTGGGGAGATGTCAGGACAAGGGATATCCGAATGTTCCCCAGCCGGCTACTTGATTGCAATCTTCATCAGAAGACTTGCGCAAAAAGAAAAACAGAGAAAATAGGGGAACCACAGATCCTAGCAGGGAACCAGGTCTAACTCCTTGCACTAGGCAGAAAAAAAACTGATATGCTATGCAGGGCTGAGTAAGGACAGCCCCTTGGGAGGGGCAGGCTTTGCTTTCCTGAACTTCGTTCTGCCTAGTCTACTCCTGGTAAAAGGTGCATAAACCCCACGTGTCATGAATAAGAGGCGGCATCTGTCAATGAACGTAAGAAAAAATACTCACACTCCAAATTCCTTGTACACTGGCAATACACCTGAGCTTCTCCCTTCTGATGTGTTTCACTCAATACGAGCCCGTCAGGAAGAGGAAATACAAGAGAGTTTCACTGGCACTCAAAATAGGGATGCCAGCGTAAAGTAAACTCATCCAGTGAGCAATGAACATTTTAGCTTGAAACTGCCACTGCCCATAGCCGATAATCCGATAGTCGTAATATGGATGTATACATGAGAAGACCTCAGTTAATGCTGCTCCTAAGATAAGGCCCCCCTGACAAGTTTCGCCCCACCCCTGGGGCTTAGTCATAGGGGTGGACATCCATACTAGGATCGCCTATGGCGAACTACGGTTACTAACTAAAATGTTAAATTCTGCTTAAAGTCATAATTAAAATGTAACTAAAAGGCAAAGCTTTTTTTTTTTTTATAATTAATTTTTATTATTTTCTCAAAGTGAACAAAGAAAATTTCACAGTGCATTCATCAAGACAAAACTTTTTTTTAGGTTTGGATAGAGTGGAAATAAATTAGAACACCCTTCAGGTTTTGATTGCTGTCTGTGTCCCATTAAGGAGACTCACCATCATTTGTCATGTTTATCGTTATCACTGGAAGTGAAAGAAAATCCCAATATGTTGGGTTGTCCCCAGAACAGGCATAGAGGGGAAATCTGCTAACGGGCACACAAGTTCTGCTCACAACCAAGGATTCCTCCACTTTAGAGGGATTTCCTCTAACTTCCTGTTTTGACTATGGGACAGGAAGTGAAAGAAAATCTCTCTAATGGAACAAATATGGAAAACAAAAATCTGACTGGCCCCTACTCTTCTCCAACACCTTTCTTCATTCTCTATATCGCTTACATGATTGATACACCTCTTGTCACAAGATCTCTCGCTCTGTAGGCCCCTTTCCCACCTCAGATCAGTGGACCACTTCCTGATACTCACCCCTTCTTGAAGCCGTACCTCTTCCTATGCCATTAGGAGCTTGGCACTCGGCACTCCACTTTTGAGGTCTGGGAAATGCCTGTAAGAGGTTACTATATGTATATAGTTAGCATGCCCTTTATACCTGTACATTATTTTTGTACCACCTCTTCGTCTGATGCTTGGATACTTTGTATTGTTACCATGCTGTTGTAATGCAAACAAAAACAGTACTGCATTTGTATTACTAAGTTTGTAGGAAAAACAAAAAACAAAACCCTGACAGGGGTTATAACCCTCCCTTACTCTATTCAAAATGAAAAATGCATGTTTAGCCTTTAGTTCTACTTTAAGCCTGCATTCACAGGCTAGTGAATATAGAGAAGAGCATATTCCTGGTGATTTCAAAGCATTTTTGGACATTTTTAAAGCATTTGCAAGCTTTGTGCAAGAACTTTGTATAGGTTTATCAAGCTTCTTGTATTTGTTTTTTTGGCTGAGCAAAAGGAGGAGAGCAGTTCTAGATGAGATCTTTAGGTGAAATGCATAGTGCACTTTGACAGGTGCGCTTACTGCTCTTTTTGAAAAGTAGACAGTCCAAGGCATTTAGTAAGAGGCATGGTGAGTTTTTTGAAATTGCAAATTTGTCCAAATTTTTTGGAAAAAGAAATGAACTTTTATTTTGTTTTTTACACATACTGTGACATGCTGTGACCAGTACTGTACAGTATCATCATATGACTGGCGTAGCAGTGATCAGGAATACTGATTGGATACAGCATGTAAATTTTTTTTATACGATTCATAAATTTTTTCTTTTTTTTTACACCGACACTGTACTACTCTAGTAGCTCAGCGTGCATTCTTGGCACACTGCAGCTGGCAGCTCCTATACGCATATGCAGAATTGCATCATCCCTCGCCAGCCAATCAAGAGGCCATTAAACCCTGCACCCTAGTCTGGGGAGACAGTTTAGTGAAGGATATAACACTTGCATAGCTAAAGGCGAGTATCTTGCAGTTAGGTTTTGCTTTACAGACTGTACACCGCCTCAGAAGTATGGCGCGCTGGCGCTTTTAACCCCTTGTGGGGGGTTGTAAAGCGCCGCTAAAACTAGTGGCACTTTACCACTACCATGGAAAAAGTGCCCTCAGGGAGGCAGAATCACAAACCATACTCAGGAAAAAAATTTCCTGAATCTGGAAAACAGTTTTCAGAAATTAGACTTTTATGGATATTAAATGTAGCATGTACCTGTCCACTGGCCTTGCGCTTCTTCTTCTCAGGATATCCGAGCTGTGGACCTGATCTAATCAATCCATCCAATCTGCCATCACCTGTCAAATAGAGGTCACATACTATGACACATTGACACATGGCACATACATGATCTGTACACATGTTTGAGTTCACAAAAAATACAGACAGTAATTCATATGGTTGGTTGTAAGATACCAATATTGTACACCATTAATTTAGACTCTAATAAGAAAGTACATAAAGCTAAAACTTTATTTTGGACAGTGCTAGGATGGGTGGGAACATTGTCAGGTTGTTTCGGAAGCCTGTCTATGCTGGGGAGATATACCGTCTCTATTTGTCCTGGTGATCTATGTCACCTGTACAGAACATAATGGGAAATGCAAAATTTCAGTTGTCACAACAGGAGAGGGTAAAATCTCTCACTTGTCTAACAGAGGATTACCCCTTATTTTGAAAAGATTTCAACTCACTTTTGTCTCTGGGGCAGAAAGTAAAGAAAAATACCCAAAATGAGACTTTAGCAAAACTCAGTACTGGCTTTTGAGCTACACTTTAAGCAGTAGTAAACCACAAAAAAAATTTAAAAAATAACAGCTTCTCCCTGCAAATTAATGTCATAATGTGTGTCGCATACTGGCGCATTATGAAAGATTTACCTGAAAACAAAAAGCCCCCCTCCCGTGGCACGCCGTCACCGCTGATAGGGCTTCCATCTTCATCCGGTCTTCCTTCCAGGTTCGCGGGCAGCCGTCTTTTGCAGTGCGCATGTGCTAGTGACATCACCAGCGCCGCTAAAGTAAATATCTGCTAAACAGTGCGCATGTAGGAGATATTTACTGTACCTACAGGTAAGCTTTATTATACGCTTACCTGTAGGTATAGATAAAAGAAAGGGATTTCATTAAGAACTTACCGTAAAATCCTTTTCTCCGAGTTCACTGACAGACACAGCCCTTCATTGACAAGTGGGGATGTCCCAAAGCAGTGTCATTCAAGAGGGGTGGGTAAACAATAACAACAGTACCCAACAGAATTCTCTCAGGAGGCGCCAGCCGCACCTACACCGCCGCCTGTAAAACTTTACGGCCAAAAGCAGCATCCGCGGATGCTGACACATCAACTTTGTAAAACTTAACAAAAAAGTGTGCACCGAGGCCCAAGTAGCCTCCTTGCACACCTGGGACACCGAAGCCTCGTGTCCGAAAGCCCAGGAAGTGCTAACTGCCCCGGTGGAATGAGCCGTGACTGGAAAAGGGGTTACTTTGCCCCGAACAGTATACGCATGGGTCACAGTCTGTCTGATCCAACGGGAAACAGTGGCTGACGAGGCCGCCAACCACTTGCGCGGGCCTTCTGTCAGCACAAACAACGCATCAGACTTCCGAAAGGAAGCTGTAGCCGCCAAATACACCCGCAAAGCCCTCACGACATCCAAAGAATTTAACTCAATCTCCTTGGGATGCGACGGGTGCGGACATAATGAAGGGAGAACAATATCCTCATTAATGTGAAAAGAGGAGACCACCTTCGGTAGAAACGAAGGTGCAAGTTGCAGGACCGCCTTATCCTTATGAAGGACCAAGTAGGGAGACTTGCAGGACAACGCCGCCAACTCAGACACACGCCTAGCAGATGTAATGGCCACGAAGGCCACCTTTTGGGACAGCAATTGTAAGGGAATGTCCCTGATCTTCTCCTATGGCGGTTTCTGCAGTACAGAAAGTACCAAGTTCAAATCCCACGGCGCCAAAGGCGACCGTACCTGAGGAGCCACATGGCGTACACCCTGTACAAATGTACGTATCAACGAATGTGACGCCAAGGGACGTTGAAAGAGAATCGCCAGAGCCAAAATCTGACCCTTGAGATTACTCAATGCCAATTTGTTATCCAGGCCTTGCTGCAAAAAAAGCCAGCACCCAGGACACAACGTAAGAGCGAGGGTTCCAACCCCCCGCCTCACACCAGGCAATATAGGCCTTCCAGGTGCAGTGATATATCTTGCGCGAAGTACACTTGCGCGCCTTAAGCATAGTAGGGATCACAGAGTCAGAGACACCCCTATCCCTCAACACCTGGGACTCAATAGCCAAGCCATCAAAGCCAGCGAGGGTAAAGCAGGGTGCAGGATGGGTCCCTGTGACAGGAGATCTTCTCACAGCGGAAGACGCCAGGGAACATCTGTCACCATCCGCACCACATCGGCGTACCAAGGGCGCCGAGGCCAACCCGGAGCCACCAGTATTGTCGGGATCCTCTCCGCTTCTACCCTGCGCAGTAGTCGCGGTAGAAGCTTGAGGGGAGGGAAGGCGTACAGGAGCCAGTACCGACCCCAAGGTGCTACCAACACGTCCGTGGCGGCCACCAACGGATCCCTTGTTCTGCACACAAAGGTCTGCACCTTGTGATTGAACCTGGACGCCATTAGGTCCACGTCTGGCGTGCCCCACCTGTGGCAAATCTGGCGGAACACCTCTGGATGTAGGGACCCATTCCCCCTGATCCAGCGTCTGGCGACTGAGAAAGTCCGCCTGCCAATTTTCTACGCCCGGAATGTAAATGGCGGAGATTGCCGGCACGTGAAGTTCTGCCCATCGCAGAAAGAGCCGCTGCCGAGCTCCTCGTTCCGCCCTGATGGTTCACGTATGCCACCGCCGTGGCGTTGACCGACTGAACCCGAACCGGGAGGCCGCGCAGCCTTACCGTCCAGTGGGAGAAGGAGAGCCAAATTGACCTCAGCTCCAGCACATTTATCGGAAGGCGGAGTTCTTGCGCCGACCAATGGCCCTGAGCAGACAACTGCCCCGGGACCCCTCCCCAGCCCGATAGGCTGGCGTCCGTTGTGATTATTGACCAATTCAGGGGAAGAAACGACTTACCCCAACTTCAAGGCCGGAGCCCGAAGCCACCAGGTCAACGACCCTCTGGTCTGATGATCCAATCTGATCAGCTGGTCCAGGGACAGCGGAGACTTGTCCCACCGTGACAGAATCGCTCACAGTAGGAGCCGAGTGTGACTCTGGGCGTAAGGTATCGCCTTGAAGGCCGAGACCATGAGCCCCAACACCCACATACAGAACCGTAAGGAGGACCACTGGCGTGACATCAGGGTTGGCACCGCTGCTTGCAGTGTCAGTAACTTGGCTGGAGGTAAGAACACCCTCGCCTGCTCTGTGTCCAGAATCAGACCCAGATATTCCAGTCGACAGGACGGGGTCTCTCTGCCTCAATAGCGCCAGCACCGGAGCCACCAGCTTGGCGAATACCCAAGGGGCCGAGGCCAGACTGAAGGGAAGTGCCGCAAATTGGTAATGTAGATCCCCCACCGCAAAGCGCAGGTGTCGGAGACAAATGGGGACATGGAAGTACGCGTCCCTGATATCCAGAGACGCCATGAAGTCCCCTTGGTGCAGGGCGGCCACGACCGAACGGACAGATTCCATCCTGAATTTTCGCGCCTTCACGAAGTGGTTCAGCGCTAAGTCCAGAACTGGCCTGACTCCACCCTTTTTTGGGTACCACAAAAAGATTTGAATAGAAGCCGCGGAACCTTTCCAGCAGAGGTACCGGCACAATTACCCCTTGTTCGGAGAGCATCTGAACAGACCCTAGGAGAGCCTCCCGACGCCCCTGAGGGAGTCTCAAGTTTGATGGGAAGAACCCGTCTGGGGGTAGAGTGCTGAACTCTATCCTGTACCCGGAGGACACCACGTCCTGCACCCACCGGTCGGAAATGAGGGCAGTCCACCTGTCTGCCAACCCCAGAAAATGGCACCCCACCCGAGTTGGGTGGGGGCAACCCATCATGCGGAGGAGGACTTTACCTCCGTCTTTTCGGTCTTGCGCTGCCAGGTACGCTTACCGGACTACGCGGCAGCTTTTCCGGGCCTTGATCCCTTGCCCGCTGCACCGGGCGCACGAAAAAAACGATTCTGACCCGAAGTTGCAGGTGCCTGCTTACGGCAGAACTCCCGCCGCCTGGGTTCCGTCAGAAAAGTGCTCTTCCCCCAGATGAAATCCTTAATGATTTCATCCAACTGTGCCCCAAAGAGCCGACCACCCTGAAAAGGGAGGTCTGTGAGGCCCTTTTTGGACGCGTGGTCCTCCAACCAACAACGTAACCACAGCACCCGTCTGATGATGACTGCAAAAACAGACATCTTAGACAGCATGTGCCGCCTCAGGCGAAGATCCGCAGCCCCACTCGTTGCACAAAGCAGTCGCACACTCGGTAAGGGACTGCGCCGCCATGGCTGCCCCCAAGAACAGCGCCTTGGATGCCACCTCCGTCCGCCTGATCCCTAAAAGAGTGAGACCCCCTCCAAAGGAATGGTCGTCGCCTTATTCAGGCGAGCCACCGGGTCCACTGCGGGGGATGCCCACTTCTGCACAAAACTATCCTCAAAAGGATAGCGCACAGAGAAACTTTTGGGCAATGAAAAGGAATTCTGCGGACGCTGCCATTCCTTATAGACAAGCTGATCAAAAAAATTGATCATAAGGGTATGCCCTGGAGGACCGTGACGGCTTAAAGGAACCAGAGATGTAGGAAGTGTCCTGCGACTCCCCGGCCTGGTCCAGTCGCAAAGACGCATGGATATCGGTGATCAGG
The DNA here is from genome assembly GCA_018402905.1 of Glandirana rugosa. Taxonomy (NCBI): domain Eukaryota; kingdom Metazoa; phylum Chordata; class Amphibia; order Anura; family Ranidae; genus Glandirana; species Glandirana rugosa. The sequence continues at coordinate 1,098,818 of BLSH010247086.1, forward strand.
GAGGCCACCAGCGCCCTTTCGCGCGTCACCGAGGCCCCCTGGTCTTCCTCACCGTCCAAGGGCTGCAGCTCACCGTCTGAGAGCTCCACAGGGGTCCCCGTGACCACTGAGGCCCCTTCTGGTTCAGAATCCTCCCCCAAAGACGGGGGGGTGGATGCTTTTGGGACACTCCCTTAGCACAGCTCGGCACCCCCCCGGGAAAAGAAGTCCCCCAACATGGACGTTAGTTGATCCAGAGGAACCAGAGGACCCAGCGCAACCTGCGCTTCTGCCGCCCCCTCCATTGTGCCACTGGAACTCCTGCTAGGCCTACAGACCATGACACCCCCACCACCGCCCATAGAACTGGGAGAATGCCCAGGAGGACTGTGCCCACCGCCGCCGACACCCCGGAAGAGCCAGCTATACTTGCTGTTCAGATGCCCCTCAAGAGCTGCGTCCCAGTAGGGGTGCTGTCATGTTTTCTTCCAAGCAGACACACCAAAAATGGCCGCCGAGCGGTCACAAGAGGCCAAACCATGCTCTATACAGGCCGCGACTACGGCAAAATGGCCGCCGAGCATCAACTAGAGGCCAAAGCAGCCCACAAAATGGCCGCGGCTACGGCAAAATGGCGGCGATGCGCCGCAAAATGGCGGTGGATAACCGCATGGCAGTCTAGTGCGGGGTTGCGGTGTGGGGGGGGGGGGACGAAGATACAGTGACAAAATTGGACCTGTCCCCGAACCCTCCACCGGACAGCAAAGAAGAAAATCCGCACATCGCCCAGCCCCCCTCCACACCCCTGGAGGGGAGAGAGGGGGGTCACTCACCAATCCGACGGACGCAGTGGGTAGCCACCCGATAGCAGACCTTCCTCCCATCCGATGGGGAGGGATGCTGCTGGCCAAACGCGCCCTTGGACGCGAGCGCAGCCCGGTCACTGGACGCAAGTAGGGTCACCCACTAGCCACCCGCACGGAATGGGTAGGATGCGGCGGACCCCGCTAAAGCGAAGGGTAGCTCGCATCGGTCGGCCGTGCTGGGGAAATTTCAGGATTCGAGATATCCTCTATGCCCCAGCCGGCTACTTGATCGCAGTCTTCATCATATAGCTTGAGAAAAGCAAAAAAGGAAGAAAAACTTGGAAAACCGCAGATCCCAGCAGGGAACCAGGTCTAACTCCTTGCACTAGGCATAAGAAAACTGATATGCTATGCAGAGCAGGGGGATTATATGCTGGAGTGAGGACAGCCCCCTGGGAGGGGTCAGCTTTCTTTTTTTCTATTTGCCTAGTCTACTCCTAGTAGGATGCGCATAAACCCCACTTGTCAATGAAGGGCTGCAGCTGTCAGTGAACGCAAGAGAAATCACATTGACTACCACTTTAATATCTCAATAATGTGCCCAAGTCAAAATTACTTTAAGTGGTTTTAAAGACCCTTATTAAAAAATAAAATAGATAAACGCACTTCCGCCATCCCCCACTCCCTCCCCCCAACACTTATGCCTCCTCCTTCACTTGGCGGGTTCATGCAGCTGCAGGATTCCTGCGGCAAGCGTGCACTCAGCCCATTTAAACTAAGGGAGGGCCGACAGCATGTAGCCATACAGAGAAGTTACATGTGACAGATGACACATCTGTCCCAAGCTGCAGCTAACTGCTCTGTGTGTGGCTTCGTGCAAACAGCAGCGGCTGCCGTCAGGCCACCAACATAATATACCACAACATAGATTATTCCCATAGGTGTATTTGGGGCTTAACAGCAGCAAAGTGGCTCGTTATCGCAAACCGCCGCCAAGATAACTAGTATTGTGAGCGCGTGCACCATCGGAGGCGCGCTCACTGTGTTCCGGGGGAGGCCAGGGAGCGGGTAGGGCGGACCCGATCTCCGCCGGGCTACCCGCGATGGCTCCCCCCTGCAGTGAGAGAATGGAGGTCCGTGCATGTAAACACGGATCTCCGTTCTGACAGAGGGGGAAGGACTGTGATCACAGGCTTCCTGTATATTAGCCATCCCCCTTTTTCAAGAGGCCAAAAGAAATTGGACAATTGAATCAAAAGCTGTTTGATGGCCAGGTGTGGGCTACTCCATCAATTAACCACCTCAGCGCCGGAAGGATTTACCCTTCCTGGCCAGAGCACTTTTTGCGATTCGGCACTGCGTCACTTTAACCGACAAATGCGCAGTCGTGCGGCGTTGTACCCAAACAAAATTGACGTCCTTTTTCCCACAAATAGAGCTTTCTTTTGGTGGTATTTGATCACATCTACAGCACTGCTGATCACCGCTATAAACAAAAAAAAAAAAAAAATCTATATTTTTTACTTTTTGCTAGAATATATATCCAAAAAAATAAAAATAAAAAAATAAAAATCAGTTTAGGCCGATATACAGTGCTGCCCATAATTATTCATACCCCTGGCAAATTTTGACCTAGGCCTCATACACACGGACGTATCTTTAAAAATAAACAAAACGTCGGGCCCAACGTTTTCGGCGTTATGCATCGGCGTTAGTGAGCGTAAGTGAGCGTCGGCGTCAATAGGCGTTTTTAAAAAAAAATCATCCCTCTGCTATTTTTCAACCTAAAAATGTCGGCGTCAAAAAACGCCGGAAAACGCCGGTACAATGTTAGTTGTCATTTGTTGGCATTAGTTGGCGTTTTGCGGCGTCGGCGTCAAAAAATGCCAAAACGTTACAGCCTCAGAACGCGATGGCCGTGGGTTCTACTTTCAGCTTGCTAACGCCAATGCCATCTACAGCTCAAAAACGCCGACGTTTTTATGGGGCCATTGACTAACATGGAGAGCTGCAAAAAACACCATTGGCTATTACAGCAATCAAACGCTTCCTATAATTGCAGATCAGCTTTTTGCATGTCTCCACAGGTATTTTTGCCCATTCATCTTTAGCAATGAGCTCCAAATGTTTCAGGTTGGAGGGTCTTCTTGCCATCACCCTGATCTTTAGCTCCCTCCACAGATTCTCAATTGGATTCAAGTCTGGACTCTGGCTGGGCCACTCCAAAACGCTAATGTTGTTGTCTGCTAACCATTTCGTCACCACTTTTGCTGTGTGTTTTGGGTCATTGTCATGCTAAAATGTCCACTGGTGCCCAAGGCCAAGTTTCTCTGCAGACTGCCTGATGTTGTCGTTGAGAATCCTCAAGTATTGCTCTTTTTTCATGGTGCCGTTTACTGTGATTTGGTTCCCTGATCCATTGGCTGAAAAACACTCCCAAAGCATTAGGTTCCCACCACCATGTTTGACAGTGGGGATGGTGTTCTTTGGGTTGAAGGCTTCTCCTTTTTAAGCCAAATGAAGGAAACATCATTGTGACCAAACAATTCAAATTTTGTTTCATCTGACCATAACACAGAAGACCAGAAGTCTTCTTCTTTGTCCAGATGAGCTTTTGCAAAGGCCATGCAAGCTTTTGTGTGCCTTATCTGGAGAAGTGGCGTCCTCCTTGGTCTGCATCCGTGGAACCCAGCAGTGTGCAGTGTCCATTGGATTGTCTGCCTTGAGACATTGCCACCAGCAGAGCCCAGATTCACCAGGATGGCCTTGGTGGTGATCCTTGGATTCTTTTTCACCTCTCTAACTATCCTCCTGGCCAGCACAGGTGTCACTTTTGGCTTCCAACCATGTCCTCTGAGATTTTCCACAGTGCTGAACATCTTGTATTTTTTAATAATACTTTGCACTGTAGCCACTGGAACTTGGAAACATTTAGAAATGGCCTTGTAGCCCTTTCCTGACTTGTGAGCAGCCACAATGCGCAGCCGCAGGTCCTCACTGAGCTCCTTTGTCTTAGCCATGACTGTCCACAAACCAACTGCAGAGAGCTGCTGTTTTTCACCTGTTGAGTTTATTAAAACAGCTGTTCCCAATTAATCAGGGTAATTAGGATGCTTTAGAACAGTTTGGATTATTTGGAATGATCTAGAACTTTTGATTTTCCCACAGACTGTGACAGTTTGTGAGGGGTATGAATAATTTTGGACTGGACACTTTTTGCTCAAATGTAAATAAAAGCTGAGAAATGTTTTTTTTTTCCACAATAATGCCTCTTGTACATCATCTTATTATCTTTTGGGAGACACCTATGTCATTCCCCGTCAAAAAATTACTTGCTGGTTGAATAAAAGTAACTTTAAGTCAATTTGCCAGGGGTATTAATTATGGGCAGCACTGTATATTCTTCTGCATATTTGTGGTAAAAAAATTGCAATAGGCTTGTATAGATTGGTTTGCGCAAAAGTTGCCGCGTTTACAAACCATGGATTTTTACTTTTTTTTTTTTTTTACTAGCAATGGCGGTGATCTGCGATTTTTATCAGGACTGCGATATTGCGGTGGACCGATAGGACATTTTTGACACTTGACACTTTTTTGGGACCATTGACATTTATATAGCGATCAGTTCTAAATAGCCACCAGTTCTAAATAGCCACTGATTACGGTATAGATGTCACTGGCAGGGAAGGGATTAACCTGCAGCGGGGCAATCAAGGGGTTAAATGTGTTCCCTCACTGTGTTCTGTGTGGTGGCTGGGCTGGCAGGGGCATGACAGATCTAACTGATCCTGATGACAGGGATCAGTAGGTCAAAGTCACGCCCACTGACAGAACGGGGAACCGCCGTGTTTACAAATCGGCAGTTCCCTGTTCTTCCTCTGTACAACACTCTACGGACACTCACACAGAGTGCAGTGGGCACAAGAGCGCCACTGCACGGATCGTAGTTTATAGACTGCGATCCGCCAAGTTGCCGCAGTAAATGTATGCGAGGCGGTCGGCAAGTGGTTAAGAAGGTAAAAGATCTGGAGTTGATTCTGAGACCCCTTTCAGACTGCAGCGCCGCTAAAGCGCCGGTTGTTTTTGCGGTGCTTTAGCAGCACTTTTTGGGCGCTAGCGGGGCGTTTTTTTTTTTTAAGGTCACATGAAAAAAAAAAAAAAAAAAAGTTTTGCGGCGCATTGGAAGTGCTGCCCATTCATTTCAATGGGTAGGGGCGTTTTGGGAGCGTCATTTATAGCGCTCCCAACCCTCCCCAAAGATGCTGCTTGAAGGACTCGCAAGTGCATCGGCCCAGTGTGACAGCACTCACTGCAATGAATAGGGAGGGAGTTTTCAGGAGCTTTTCAGAGGCTATATCTAGCATTAAACGCCTGAAAACTGCTTCAATGTGAAAGGGGTTCAAGTCTTTGCATTTGGAATTCATTGCTGTGAACCTACATCATGCGTTCAAAGGAGCTGTCCATGCAAGTAAAACAGGCCATTGTATGGCTTCAAGAATGAAAAAAAGCTATCAGAGATAGCAGCAACATTAGGAGTGGCCAAATCAGCACTTCGGTAAATTCTGAGGAAAGAAGAACACACTGGTGAGCTCATCAACATTAAAAAAAGCCTGGACGTCCATGGAAGACATCAGTGGAGGATGATTGCAGGATCCTCTCTATGGTAAAGCAAACCCCATTCACAACAACCAGAAGTGAAGGACACTCTCCGGGAGATGGGCGTATCATTGTCAAAGTCTACAATCAAGTGAAGACTTTACAAGAGCAAATACAGAGGGTTCACCACAAGGTGCAAACCATTCATAAGCCTGAAGAATAGAAAAACCAGATTAGACCAAAACACAACTAAAAAAGCCAGACCAGTTCTGAAAAAGCATTCTTTGGACGGATGAAACTAAGATTAATCTGTACCAGAATGACGGGAAGAAAAAAGTGTGGAGAAGGCTTGGAACCGCTCATGATCCAAAGCACACAACATCATCTGTAAAACACGGTGGAGGCAGTGTGATGGCATGGGCATGCATGGCTTCCAGTGGCACTGGGTCATTGATGTTTACTGATGATGTGATAGAAGCAGCAGGATAATTCTGCAGTGTTTAGAGATATACTGTCACCCCAGAGTTGATTGGACGGCAATTCACAATACAGATGGACAATGATCCAAAACACATTGCAAAAGTAACCCAGGAGCTTTAGAAGGAAAAGAAGTGGAATATTCTGCAATGGCAGAGTCAATCACCTGATCTCAACCCAATTGAGCATGCATTTCACTTGCTGAAGGCAAAACTAAAGGCAGAAAGACCTGCAGAACTGTAGACAGCTGCAGTTAGAGCCTGGCAAAGCATCAGAAAGGAGGAAACACAGTTTTTGGTAATGCCCATGGGTTCCAGACTCCAGGCAGTCATTGCAAGTAAAGGATTCTCAACAAAATATTTAAAAACCTATAAATAATGAACATTTATGATCATATTCATTCTTCCAATTATATTTGAGCCCCTAAAAATGGGGGGGGGGACTGTATATAAAATTGGTTGCAGTTGCTAAAATTTATACTTGATATTTATGTTGAACCCCTTGAATTAAACCTGAAAGTTTGCACTTCAAATTTATTTGGATTGTTTTGTTTTAATTTTATTCTGGTGGCATACAGAGCGAATGGAATAGGATAGATAGGATAGATAGAATAGATAGATGGGATAGATATACACAAAGCCAATGTTATCTGAGCTGGTGTGACTGCCACAAATATTTAGCACTTCCAGCATTATCATGTAATTACCGGTGACCTCTGACATGTCATTTCTGATCGTCAAATTCTGACATTTAAAAGGAGAAGCTATTTTGGCTGTACTTCTGGGGAAGACTGGAGTGTAGTTCATTCTGCACTCTTGTGACCCCTTTTCAGCTGACATCACTCAGCCGGTCCAGGCTCTGGATCGATCCTGAATTCACAGTTGGGATCCACCCAGATAACAGGATTGGCAGCTGGCTTAGCCTCTCAGCGCACCACTGGGAGACTGTGCCAGAAGATCCTGCCCCCTCCACAGCTCAGCACTCCAGTGAGCACTGGATGGGCAGAGCAGAAGGCTGGTGACTGACAGTTGCAGACTCTCTGATCATAGAAGACTAAGGACCTAAGTGATCATGTTCTGGATTGCTCAGTTCTCAGTCTTAGAAACGGTAGGGGGCATATGCAGCATCACATCAAGGCTGCAATCACCTAGGTGGGTATTAATTTTTTTTTTTTTTTAAACCCATACATCTCTTCTAAAGAGAAAAATCTAAATACACCTAAGTAATCGAAATAAATCTAAAAATATTCTAAAATTTAAGAATTTAGATTAGCATTTAACAACAGCAATGAATTAGGCTGCACAAATTATTTAATCCAAGTAATAAGTAGTAGTAGCAACAAAGCTTAACTTTTTTTAATACCACTTCTCTTAACATATATGGGCACGCTATCAACAAACTTCCCTTATTTGCACCTTTTTTGGCCTTTTAAATATACCATTGGAAGCATTGTTAGATCGGATTTAAAAAATTACCAGATCCTGGCAGAAATCCTGTGAGCTTATAACTTCCACATGCCCCCTGGCATTAGAGGTATCTGTAGTCCTGCCCTAGAGTGGCAATGTTGCTCCTCCATAGACATAGTACAGTGAGTGAGCGCGGTCACCCAAAGACAGAAGGTATAATATTGGTAGGACCATAAAATGAAAGTAAAGGAAAAAAAGATTGAGTAAAAAGAAAACTAATGCAGTCACCAAGACTGGTAAACTCCAATAATTAAAACCCAATTAAACTTTCAGCTTAAAGGCCAAGTTCACCTTTTTTTTTCTAAATTCCAGCTCCCCTATGTACCAGTATAGCATTCATGTACTTTTTTTGCAAAAAAAAGAAAAAAAAAAAAAAGCTTTCCATAAAATATACAGACACTTATCTAAGGGCCCTTTCACATGGGCTTTCCGTTTAGGACGAACGCTCCATGCAGCCCTATGGAGCAGCGGATGTCAGTGGAGACATGTCCGCTGACATCCGCCGCTCTCTGATCCGATCTGATCCGTGAAATACAGACAGATGGAGACCGTCTGTAGAATCGGATTGGATGAAAATGGACAGGCGGTCAGTTTTCATCCGATCTCCATAGAGCTGAGCGGGACTCTGACAGTTCCATCTCCGCTCAGTGAGCAGAGACGGATCTATCATCCGTCAGCTCATCCCCGCTGAGCAAAACGGAATCCGCGTGAAAGAGCCCTTACTGTCCTACATCCATGTTTCCAAACATATCTATTGCTTCTGTCTACTTCCTGATCAGACAGTAGGTCATGACACAGGAAGGAGTTAACCAGCTGACCTCATTAGCACACACCCTGCATCATCCACCCTCCTACCTACCACCCATTACCAGCTGGACAGTTTTTTAAATGAAATGCAATCAGTGATCACCCTTCTCACTAAATCCACAATATACAATCAGATTGCATAGTGTATGGGCATCTTTATACAAGTACATAGGCGTGTGTGGACAGAAACACTAAGCTGTCAAGCCCCATTCACAACTCTGCATAGCAGGAACTTGCATGCGTTTTTTTATTTTTAGCGAGGGGGGAGGCGTTTTGGCACATTAATTATGCAAGTGTATAAAGATGCCCATGCACTATGCAATCGGATTGTATATTGTGTATTTAGTGCAGTGTTTTTCAATTCCAGTCCTCAAGGCACACAACAGGTCATGTTTTCAGGCTATCCATTATTTTGCACAGGTGATTTGATCAGTTTACCTGCCTTAGTAATTACCACAGCTGTTTCCATCTGAGGGAAATCCTGAAAACATGACCTGTTGGTGCGCCTTGAGGACTGGAATTGAGAAACACTGATTTTTTTTTTAGTAAGAAGGGTGATCTTTGATTGATTGCATTTCATTAAAAAAATGTGCAGCTGGGGGTGGGCGGTAGGTAGGAGGGTGGATGATACAGGCTGTGTGCTAATGAGGTCAGCTGGTCAACTCCTTCCTGTGTCATGACGTAAAGTGTGAGCAGGAAATAAGGAAAAAGCAATAGATACAGCTGGAAACATGGATGTAGGACAGTAAGGCAAGTGTCTAAATATGGAAAGCATTGATATTTTTGCAAAAAAGGTACATGAATGCTATACTGGTACATAGGGGAGCTGGAATTTAGTCAAAGTGAACAAAGGTGAACTTAGCCTTTAAAGTGTATCTACAGTCAACATCACCTTTTATTTCAGTTATTTCTGGCCTTCTTCTATTAACCCCTTCATAACCAAGGTTAAAACAAACCTCAACGCCCAGACCAAATTTTGACATTTGTTCATAAAACCGCTCAGATCACTACAGCTACTTTGTGTATCCAGGTGGATTATACCTTGATTTTTTCAGGACAAAATGGGTCATTTCGTGGTAAATGGTAATGGATATCTTGTTTTTTTAAATATAGCTGTAAATTTCTTTCCATTACCATACCTTAGTAGCAAACAGCCCAAAATAAAAATTCTCCTGCTCTTTGATGATCACAGCGATACCACATAGTGTATGTTTGTTGTTAAGGGTTATGTTAGGGGTTGGCGCTTCCGAGGCGGTTGATTACAATGGAAGATGCGGTGGAGGAGCGGCATATGCACCGCTCAGCGCACCGCCCCAAAGATGCGGCTTGCAGGACTTTTCTTCCTCGTTCTGCAAGCGCACCGCCACAGTGTGAAAGCACTCAGGCTTTCACACTGGGGAGAACTGGGGGGGGGGGGGTTCAGGTGCTGTACAGGCGCTATTTTTACCACAGCGGCGCCTGAAAAACTACCCAGTGTGGAAGGAGTCTAACCCTGGCACTGACCTAGATCAAACCTTGATCTAACCATTCTTTTCTTTACACACTTGTTTTGGATTACTTCTTTCTGTCCCGCAAGGAGAGTAAGATAAAATGTATCTCTCTCTCCATTCAGAAGAGAAAAAACACATGGATGGGCTGCTGAGTGACCGATCACTGCAATAGCCAATCAGAGGCGATCACTGTGCTCAGGTGATCGTGATTCGGGAGTCCCGGGTCCCAATCACTGGTGAAAGCCCGGTCTCTGTGCTGGAAAGTGCACTGTACAGCACAAACACATACTGTATATGTGGCGCCCAGGTATAAAGCCCACCTCCTGGAAGCCACATATATGTGTTAATGTGTCGTTATGGGGTTAATCTGAACAATCTGTAAACATAGTTCGAGAAGATCTCCATAACTTACTTCCTTGACACATATCCGGTAGGCACTTCTGTGTCACACATGTCACAGAGCCTCCTTCTGAACTATAGGTGTGCTGAGAGGAGGAGTTTCAGGAGACGAAGTCAGAACAGAAATCATTACTTGCAGGCAGGCAGTTAGCCAATAGGGTCACTATTTCTGGTGACAACCAGAGATCTCTTGCCTTTGGAGGGATTTCTCTTCACTAACTGTTTTGGCTATAGTACAGGAAGTAAAGGGAAATCTCCCCATTAACCACAGATGGCAAAACAAGCCTGACAGATTATTATCCTCCCTTAAAAAAAAAAAGCCTTGTTTTCAGTTCTACTTTAGGGTTTAATCAGATTGAATTACACCAGAGACAGGTACAGCATGATCTATTATTATTTCCAGCACAAACATTCCTCCTTTCTTTGTAGGATTCCAATGGCTGCATTCATACCCTCACCTATAGCATTTCTTTTCCATGGGCTTGATGCAGGAAGAGTATGCAGAGCATTCAACTGAATTGTACCATGGCCATATACACTCAGATAGCCTTGTGTTTTTCAATAGCACTCCCAACAGTGTCTTAGTTCATTCAGATTCACTAGAGGTCATCAAAGACGTATAGGACTTGAGTAGATTTCCTAGAAAACACTAACATTACCTGCAGCTGGGACAATACGAGAGGACACTGAGGGGGGGTCACGTATTTGCTATATGTATAAAGATAATGAAGACTTAAGTAGTCTTCAGCAAAGTAAATGTCAAATCTATATCATTACAGAGAAGTCAAGGCTAAGATGACAAGCATGTGGAAATAGATCAATCAGGACCAAGACCGCTTCATTTCTGCCAAAGGCAATAGCTGTCACTTTGCAAGGCTTTCTAACTTGTAAGATTTCTATAGACATAAATTCTAATTAAGTATTTCATTTTAAAAATTGTCCACATTTACCACAACTTGATCTTCTGCAGATAGAATTTTTTCTATTCATTCTTCGAGCATTTAAGTAACCTAAAAAGGCCCACTCTAGCCAAAAATGATCTCCCTACAACCCATTCGGATAGGCGATTAGAGTTACTTAAGTGGTAAAGCAAATTACACTCACCTGTGCCCCCCCCCCAAAACTAGTCTCACCGACGCCATATCCTCCCAGTGCCCTTGACTGCTTTCAGGCCAGTGTCATTAATCTTCTGGATCCTGAGAGAACCCTTCAGGTGGACAGCCAATGGGAATTGTCCACGTCATGCAGGCAGCAACGTGGACACCTGGAAAAAGGCCTCCAAGCAGGAAGGGTTCAGAAAGGAGAATGCCATGTGGAATAATACAATCAGCAGCATTTGGTATATGAAAATAGGGATTTAGATTTTTTTTTGTATATCCCAGTAATCGGTGGGAGGGAGGTGGGTAAATATATTCCAGAGTTGGGCTTTAGGCTCCATGCACATTAGTGTCTAAGCTCCTAGAAGCTAAATAGTGTTATCCTATGTGTCCATGCACACTACTTTAAGCTATGAGCGTTTGCACTTCAGTGTCTAGGACAGTGTTTCTCAACCTTTTTCAGCCAAGGCACCCTCTAAAATTATGGGCAGCCTCAATGAACTCCATTCTAAAATGTAAAAAGCTATTCTAATTGAACACAATGCAGTAACATCCACACGTAGGACACCCAGTTAGTGATTTATTCTTCCAAATCAAATATACTTTTGCACACTGGTACTGACCAGTATTCCAGTGTTTCTCTTCTAACGCAGTTTTTCTCCATCACTCAGCTAATGTGACCCCAACGCTGACCGAGAGGGGCAGGGGAGAATCAAACAAGGATGCTGTGCAGACAACCAACATCCTCCTTACCAACTGCTGATGTCATTGAATGTTAGGATGCTGGCGGCTAGGTTGTAATGGTGCACAATGTTTACACCTGTGTAAATAAAAGGCAGGCTTGATCCACCTGCTGGCTTGAATGACTTTTGGGCAATATTTAAGCATTTTGCCAAGGCACCCCTCAAGGCATCCTGGCTGAAAAATGCTGGTCTAGGAGCAAAAAAAAAAAATGTTTTCGTAGAGTTTTTTTGGAGTGCGTTTCCCACAGAAAAAAAAAAAAAAAACACTAAATGCTCCTAACAGTGAATTACAAACAAATCGCACCTAATGCATGTCTATAGCTCTGTCTTAATAGCTGCGACTTGAAGTGGTGCATTTTGAAAAGTAGTTCATGTATTCAGTTTCCCTGACTTTAGTGCGACCTCTCTCAGACTAATGTAATTTGCACTGAAGTCGCGCCTTTGAGCCACTTTACAATTTATTTTTAACCCTAACAATTGTGTTCACAAATGGAGATCAGTGGGTTCCGGAAGGCCAGAAAAAGGGGGGGGGGGGGGAATGAGAGACATGCCCTCAACATGGGGGGGGGGGGGGGA
>BLSH010247086.1:1142384-1154429 GCA_018402905.1 Glandirana rugosa
GCTTGGGCTTGCAAAGGCGCTTCAAACCGGCTTGGGCTTGTAGGTCCACAAGCGAGTTGAGATTATTATTATGAACATATTTGGACATATTTTTATAATGTACAAATGTGATACATATTATTTTTACGGACATATGTGGTTCATATTATATGGACACATGTGGACATGTTTTTATTATGTACATAGGTGAATTTAATTATTATGGATATGTGTAGACATACTACATATTTTTATTATACAGGTATTACTATTAGTATTAATATTATTATACATATATTACTGTACAGGTTTTTACCATACATGCTGTATACAAGTATTAATATTATTATTATATATTGTGTATATGGGTATCATCATCATACAGATGTGTATAGGTATTATTAATTTAAGTGGATACATGTATTATTTTTGTACAGGTGTACACAGGTATATTATACTTGGTGTATACAGGCATTTTTATTATACATAGTGTAAACATGTAATATTTTTATACAGGTTTATACAAGTATTATTATTAGAGTTGAGCGAACACCTGGATGTTCGGGTTCGGCCAAACTTCGCGGAAACGTTCGGGTTCGGTACCGAACATTATCCGAACTTTACCCCGGACCCCAAACCCCATTGAAGTCAATGGGGACCCGAACTTTTCGGCACAAAATGGCTGTAAAAAGTCCTGGAAAGTGCTGCAGGGCTGCAAAAGGAAGAAAAATGGGAGATGTTATTAGATCTGCAATCTGTCCCTCAAAGCAGTAGTAATCTCTACCTAGTCCAGTATCAGATCGTTCTGTAATCAGATCGTTCTGTAATGCAGGATGAGAGATTGTTCTGTAATCAGATCGTTCTGTAATGCAGGATGAGAGATCGTTCTGTAATCAGATCGTTCTGTAATGCAGGATGAGAGATCGTTCTGTAATCAGATCATTCTGTATTGCAGGATGAGAGATTGTTCTGTAATCAGATCGTTCTGTAATGCAGGATGAGATGTTATAGATCTACAATCTGTCCCTCAAAGCAGTAGTAGTAATCTCAACTAGTTATTATCACTGCAATCTGTCCCTCACAATCTGTCCTTAACAGCACCGGCAGCATCCTCTCCCTACACCAGTGGTTCTCAACTCTGGTCCTCGGGACCCCCCAACAGACCAGGTTTGCAGGATAACTGAAATACATCACAGGTGATATAATTTGCTGCTCAGTGATTGCAGTATTCTAATTTGCATCTCCTCAAGGTAATACTTAAAATCTGGCCTGTTGGTGGGTCCTGAGGACCGGAGTTGAGAACCACTGCCCTACACTAACCTGAGAGCATGTGACATGCAGCATTGTGACTCCAGCCTCATATAGAGGCTGGGTCACATGATGCACTGGCCAATCACAACATTGCCATTAGTAGGCATGGCTGTGATGGCTTCTAGGGAAAACCAGTGAAACACTTGTTGATTGGCTGCCCTGCAGCTATTCAACATGCGTGATAAAATACCAGAACCCAGAAACCGAACCCAGACTTTTTCTCAAAGGTTCGGGTTCGGGACACGGACACCCGAAAGTTCGGTACGGACCCGAGCTTTACAGTTCGGGTTCGCTCAACTCTAGTTACCACATCATCCCTTTAATCCAGGACACATATTAACATATTAATTACACAGGTTCTGTGGCTGATTAAGGTGGTAATTAAATTTACTTGGTACCTTATCTGCATTAAATTAGCCTCAGAACCTGTGCAATTCATATGTGTCCTGGATTAAAGGGATGATGTGGCAACCCTAGTCTACATGTAGATAAAAACGAAAGCCTCGTACACACGGGTGCAAGGTTGTACAACCGAACGTCCAACTTTGAACTAAGTTTGATGTTGGCTGTTGTGTCTCGCGTTCTGACATGAACTAAGCGATCGTACGACCAAGCCTAACATGGTGATGTGCTACGAGCGTATAAAGAGGAGGTTCAGGTGCATATGATTTGTGAATTAGGAACATAGGTTTCCCAGAACAGACACTTCCGGGCGTTCCTGACTTCTGAGCATGCCTGTTTTGCACGTACAACTTTGTTGGACCAACTTCTCTGTACACACGGTACAACAGTCGTACGACGCCTAGGGTTGCCACCTCATCCCTTTAAACCCGAACACATATTAATTACACAGGTTCTGTGGCTCATTAAGGTGGTAATTAAACTCACTTGGTGCCTTATCTGCACTCAATTAGCCTCAGAAGCTGTGTAATTCATATGTGTTTGGGTTTAAAGGGATGAGGTGGCAACCCTAACGATGCCTGGTTGTACAACCAAAGTTTTCTAGTCTGCTCATCCAAATTCAGTTGTACAACCGTTGTATGACAGCTGTTGTAATCGCGTGTACGGTCGGATGATCATACAACAAGCTGGTTGTACGATTGTTGTTGTACAACCATTGTACCATGTGTATGGGGCTTAACTGTGCAGCTCAGACTTAGGCCTCATACACATGGACGTTTCTTAAAAAATAAACAAAACGTCGGGCCCGACGTTAAGGAAAATAAAATCGGCGTTTTTCGGCGTTATGCATCGGCGTTAGTGAGCGTCGGCGTCATTAGGCGTTTTTTAAAAAAAAATCATCCCTCTGCTTTTTTCAAACCTAAAAACGTTGGCGTCAAAAAACGCCGGTACGGCGTTAGTGAGCGCTTTGCGGCGTCTGCGTTAAAAAACGCCAAAACTTTACAGCCTCAGAACGTGCTGCCCGTGGGTTGTAGTTTCAGCTCACTAACGCCGACGCCATCTACAGCTCAAAAACGTCAGCGTTTTTATGGGGCCAATGACTAACATGGAGAGCTGCAAAATATGCCAGAAAATGCCGGCGTCAAAAAACGTCCGTGTGTATGAGGCCTAAGGCCCCTTTCACACATACGGACCGTTTGTCCATTTTTCATCCATCCGTTGATGGATGAAAAACGGACATCAATGCATCTCTATGGAAAAACTGATGACAACTGATGATCATTCATTTGCATCAGTTTTCATCCGCTTCCGTCAGCATCCGTTTTTTTGAACGGATGAAAGTCCTATTTTTCATCCGTCAAAAAAACGGATCGGACGAAAAACGGATGTAAACTGACGAACGGTCAGTTTTTCATCCGTTTTTGCATTGGTAGTGGATGTAAAAAAAACTGATGAAAAACTGATGACCACTGATGAAAACGGATGAAAAAAACGGATGAAAAAAATGGATGAAAAAAACGGATGAAAAACGGATGAACTGATGAACTGATAAACTGATGAACTGATGAACGGTCCGTGTGTGTGAAAGGACCCTGAAGGTGAACAATGCCCTTGCTATAGGATTAGGCCATTTATTTACCTCATGAAACCAGGCCTGAGAACTCCCAAGATGTTGTTAAACGCCTTGTTAGCTATTACTGCACCACCTGGCTAACACCATCATCACAGAGTGAGCTTTTCTTCTCTGATTCAAACCCTTTCACATTCTCCTTCCCCCCGATGCAATAGCTCTGAGCTCAGTACTTGAGAGCTCAACCCTGTGATGATGAAGGTGAACAATATTAATTAATAACAGTATGGCTGCTTTCACACTGAGGCGTTTTACAGACGCTATTTAGCTAAAAATAGCGTATGTAAAGCACCTCAAAAGTCCCCCCCAATCCACCCCAATGTGAAAGCCCTGAGTGCTTTCACACTGGGGCAGTGCGCTTGCGGTACGTTACAAAAAGTCCTGCAAGCAGCATCTTTGGGGCGGTGAGGGGAGCGGCAATATACTGCTCCTCTACCGCCCCTGCCATTGAAATGAATGGCAAGCGATTCTGCACACCGCCTTGGTAGCGCTGAGCACCGGCACTTTTAACCCCTTTTAACCCCTTGTGGGGGGTTAAAAGCGCGGCGCTCCTGCCCGCATAGCGGAGCCCTATCACTGGTAAAACTCCGCTAAAACTAGCGGGGTTTTACCACGGCTACCCTTGCAGTGTGAAAGTAGCCTGATAGCTAGGCCTCACTTAGAAACTCCCTGGGAAGTTTTCAGGTCAGGCTTCGTGAGGTGCATAAATGGCCTACACTAGCAAGGGCATTATTCGACTTTGGTCAAAGCTGCACAGTTTGTTTTGATCTGCAGACATCCCTTATCTGTATAGACAGCTTTGTGGTAAAGGTGAACTAACCCTTTAACCCCTTCAGCCCCGGAAGGATTTGCCCCCTTCCTGACCAAAGCACTTTTTGCGAAACGGCACTGCGTCACTTTAACTGACAATTGCACGGTCGTGTGACATTGTTCCCAAACAAAGTTGATTTTCTTTTTTTCCCACAAATAGAGCTTTCTTTTGGTGGTATTTGATCATCTCTGCGTTTTTTTATTTTTTGCGCTATAAACAAAGAGCGACAATTTTGAACATAAAGCAATTTTTTTTACTTTTTGCTATAATAAATATCCAAAAAAAATATATAAAAAAAACATATTTATTCCTCAGTTTGGGCTGATATATATTCTTCTACATATTTTTGGGAAAAAAAATCTTAATAGGAGTATATTGATTGGGTTGTGCAAAAGTTATCGCATTTACAAACGCCGTCAAGCGACGGCAGCTGATCGGCAAGTGGTTAAAGCAGACGGAGAGGATGTGATACAACACCTCCATACTAGCTGTCAAATGCTCTCTGAAGAGTGATTCAAAAGCAGATCACTCTTCAAATCCCAACACCAGCACTTGCCAACTGTATCACTTAAGCCTCGTACACACGGGACGACGATCGTATACAACAGGTCGTACTAACATTCGTATGCGCGATTAGAACAGTCAAACATACAACGGTCGTACAAGGGAGTTGTATGAGCAGACTAGAAAACTTGGGCGTACCAACAAGCTCTCATATGACCGTTGTATTGTGTGTACAGAGCAGTTGGTACAACAAGTTGTATTGTGCAAAACACGCATGCTCAGAAGTCAGGAACGGCCGGATGCTAATTACATGCACCTGAACGTTTTTTCTTTGGTCGTACGATCGTGTAGTGCAGTCAGTATGCAAGTTACATTATGCAACATATGATTTGCGATGATCGTATGTACGATCGTCGTCCTGTGTGTACGAGGCATTACATGTACAGCAGCAAGCATACACGGGGCGCGAGCATACACGGCATACACAGATGCCGATCAGCGGGTGACGGCCAATGGATAACCGCCAGCACCCGCGGATCGTCGGGAAGACACACAGGAAAGAGCTCTGCCTAAGTAAACAAGGCAGAGCTCTGTCCTGTCAGCGGACAAGTTATGGATTTTCTTTCCCTGCGAAGCAGGGCATTAAATCCATCACTTCCCTTATTAAAAGCAGCACACATAGTACACCAAAACACTGGTTAGGCACACATTTAACCCTTTGATTTCCCTAGCTGTTTAACCCCTTCCCAGCCAGTGTCATTAGTACTGTGACAGTGCACATTTTAAGCACTGATCACTGTATTAGTGTCACTGGTTCCCACAAAAGTGTTAGTAAAGGCCCATACACACGGTACAATTAGGGTTGCCACATCATCCCTTTAATCCAGGACACATATGAATCACACAGGTTCTGTGGATGATTTAATGCAGATGAGGCACCAAGTGAGTTTATTTACCACCTTAATCAGCCACAGAACCTGTGTAATTAGCATGTGCCCTGGATTAAGAGCCGGTTCACACTGAGGCGATCCGACTTCATGCACGACTTTGCAGGCGACTTCAGCGCGACTTTGGGCAATTTATAGCGCGACTTACAACATGACTTCATGCCAGGCGACTTTGCTGTGGCCAATCAGAGAATGGAGGGAGGGGGCTAAAATAAATTCTATTCTTTTCACTGTGAAGTCGCTTCTTTTTAGATGGGGATCCGACTTGGAGGCGACTTCCATTGATTTCTATGGGCACAAGTCGGATAGAAGTCGCCTCAAAGTAGTACAGGAACCTTTTCAGAAGTCGGAGCGACTTCAGTAGTGTACATTTAGACCGCTTCCATTCACTTCTATGGGATTTCACTTTGCAAGCGACTTGGGGCGACTTGGAGCGGCACAAGTCGCCTCCCAAGTCGCTGTAGTGTGAACCGGCTCTTAAGGGATGATGTGCCAACCATAGGTACAATAATTGGCCAACAACGGTTATCCAACAGCCTGTTGTCTAATAATCCGACCATTAGTACGCACGATCCAACAGCTAATTTCCAATTGTCGTGCAACAGAAGTTGGCTGACATGACTAGAAAACGTTTGTTGGCCAACAAGGCGTTGGCCGATTGTTGGCTCGTGTGTACAGAAGTTGGGCCAACAAAAAGTTGGAAGTGCAAACACGCTGCACGCATGCTCGGAATCCAGGAAGTATTCAGTCGTGTAAACCTGTGTTCGTAATTCACAAGTCACATTCACCTGAACTTCCTCTTTATACGCTCGTAACACGTCACTACGTTCGGCTTTGTTAGCAGATTACTTGACTACCATCAGTACGCTAGACAAATCCACCAACAGCCAATTTGGACAAAAGTTGGACGTTTGGTTGTCCAACAATCTGCGCGTGTGTACGAGGCTTTAGTATCCAATTGTCTGCCATAATATCACAGTCCCGCTATAAGTCGCTGATCGCTGTAAAAAAAATAAATAAGAATTCCAGTATATATACTATAGTTTGTAGACACTATAACCTGTGCGCAAACCACTCAATATATGCTTATTGGGATTTTTTCTTTTTACCAAAAATATGTAGCAGAATACATATTGGCCTAGATTTATGAAGATATTCGATTTTTAAAACATTTTTATTGTATATGTTTATAGCAGAAAGTAAAAAAATTGTCGCCCTTTTTTTTTTGTTTATAGTGCAAAAAAGGCTCAGTTGCGATCAAATACCACCAAAAGAAAGCTCTATGTGTGGGGAAGAAATGGCATAAATTTTACTTGGGTACAGTGTCGCATGACCGCACAATTGTCAGTTAAAGTAATGCAGTGCCATATATATCGCAAAAATGGCCTGGTCATGAAGGGGAGTAAACCTTCCGAAGGTCAAGTAGCTAGTATAAACTAGCCCTAAAGCTGGATACACAATTTTCTGTAGATTTTTTCCTTCATATTTACCAAAACCATATAATATGAGGTCAAACCTTAGGCCTTATACACATGGGCGTAATAAATAAAATAAGCACAATGTCAGCCCCGACATTAGGGAAAAATCTGCATTTTTTTTGGCGTTTTGCATCGGCGTTAATGAGCGTTAATGCGCGTTAGTGAGCGTCGCGTCAATAGGCGTTTTTTTTTAAAAAAAAGAACATTCCTCTGCTCTATTTTTTAACCTGAGAACGCTGGCATCAAAAATGCTGGTTAAAGTCGGTACGGCGTTAGTGAGCGTTTTGCCGGCTCCGCGTCAAAAGCGGCAAAACATTACAGCCTCGGAACACGCTGGTCGTGGGTTCTACTTTCAGCTCACTAACGCAGACAGCATCTACAGCTCAAAAACGTCAGCATTTTTATGGGGCCATTGAATAACATGGAGAGCTGTAAAAAATGCGGCGCTAAAAAATGCCTGTGTGTATGAGGCCTTAGGAGTTTCAATTTATATGTAATCAGGCAGGCCCTTGCACTACATGTTTTTGGTGAATCTGAAGGATATTTGACAACAAAAGTTGGATAGTGTGTAAGGGGTCTAAGTCTTTTTTTCACAGGGGATCTGAGGCCTGTGCACTGTGACTGGGCCGTGTGTTTATGTGTCAGGAGCTGTGGTGTGTGCTAACAGCCCATGCAAGTCTATGGGGATGCTGCAGCTGCACAGACACAGCCGTTCATTCTAATTTGATGGAGAATATGCGTTTTGGGCCTCTTACACCAAATTACAAAGAGTGAATGTGTTCATACAGTTGCTGAATCTCCATAGACTTACATTGGATGCCAGCACACACCACAGCTCCTGACACATAAACAAACGGGCCCATTCACCATGTACAGGCCTCAGTGCTCACATGAATAAGATCCCAGGTCTAGTTTACACTAGTGTCCCTCCCTGAAGAGTGATCCATGCTTGGATAACTCTTTAGAGAGCATTTGATAGTCTGTGAGGAGGTATCATCACCTCAATGCCTCATTGCCTTAACTTATTGAGCTCCATATGCTGCTTTAACCACTTGCTGGCCGCCGACCGCAGTCTGGCAGCAACAGAGTGGCTCGATATCGCAAACCGCCATCATATGATGCGGCTGCGATACCCCTCACTGTGAGCGTGCACGCGCCGCCGGAGGCGCTCTCGCACGTTCACTGTGTCCGGGGGGGGGGCCAGGGAGCGGGTACGGCGGACTCGATCACCGCTGGCTACCCGCGATGCCCCCCCCCCGCAGTGAAAGAACGGAGGTCTGTGTAAGTAAACACGGATCTCCATTCTGTTAGAGGGGGAAGGGCTGTGATCACAAGCTTCCTGTATATGGAAGCTGTGATCACTCCCTTCCCCCAGCCAGGCCAGCCCACACACAGTTAGAACACGCCCAGGGAACACAGTTAACCCTTGGAGCGCCCCCTCCAGGTTAACCCCTTCACTGCCAATGGCATTTACACAGTAATCAGTGCATTTTTATAGCACTGATCACTGTATAAATGCCAATGGTCCCAAAAAAGTGTCAAAATGGTCCGACATGTCCGCTGCAATATCGCAGTGCCGCTAAAAATCGCAGATCACCGACATTACTAGTAAAAAAATAAATAAATAAAATCCCCAGAAATTAATTCTCATCATCCGTAAACGCGGCCACTTTTGCGCAGACCAATCAATAAACGCCGATTGCGATTTTTTTTACCAAAAATATGAGGAAGAATATAAATCGGCAAAAACCGATGGAAGAAAATGTTTTTTTATATATTTTTTTTTTGGATTTGTATTTTAGCAAAAAGTAAGAAATGTGTGTTTGTTTGCAAAATTGTCGCTCTTCTTTTGTTTATAGCGGCGATCAGAAATGATGCAGAGGGGATAAAATACCACCAAAAGAAAGCTCTATTTGTGGGAAAAAAAGGACGCAAATTTTGTGTGGGTACAACGTTGCACGACCGCGCAATTGTCAGTTAAAACGATGCAGTGCCGAATCGCAAAAAGTGCTCTGGTCCTAAAGTGGGAAATCCTTCCGGTGCTGAAGTGGTTAAAGTGTTAGTTCACCTTTACCAAAAAACTGCCTATGAAGATAAGAGGTGTCTGTAGATAAAAACAAACTGAAGTTTTGCCCAAAATTAAATGAGGCCCTCGCTATAGATGTAGGACACTTAAGGCCCGTACACACGATGCGAAAATCTGACAGGAACTTTCGTTCGATAGCCTGTCATCCGAAATTCTTACCGTTAGTTCGCTCCTTTCGACAGCCGATTTTCTTTTTTCATCAGAAAAAAGCTGGATGTGCACACTAGTAAATTTGTGTCTATTGACAAGGCCACATCTGATTTTCGAATGGTGTGTACAGAAATCCGACACACAAAAGTCAAAAGTACAAACACGCATGTTCGGAACCCAGGAATGTGTTTCGGTCGTGTAAACTGGCGATCGTAATTCACAGTTAACATTTGTGAAGTGCCAATTGAAATTACGAAATGCAGCGCATATTATCATCTTTTGCGTGTCTTTTTGATAGTGAAATTAGCAGAAGGGGCCCAAAGGGTGACGCACCAAAAATGAACTTCCTCTTTATACGCTCGTACTACGTCACTACGTTCGCCTTTGTTGAACGTCAAATTTCGTCAGTACGCTGTACAAAATCACTGACAGCCGCAAAAATCAGAAGCGCGGTCATATGACAATTGAACCGTGAGTACGAGGCTTTACATACCTCATGAAGCCTGACTGGAAAACTTCCAGGACATTGCTAGGACATTGCTAAGACAGGCCCAGCTGTTACTGTTCACCTTCACCATTAGAGGATTGAGCTCTATCTTTGATTCAAACCCCCTCACATACTCTGAGCTCAGCGTTTGAGAGCTCACTCCTATTATGGTGAAGATAAACAGTAACAGCTGGGCCTGTCTTAGCAACATCCTAGCAATGTTCTGGAAGTTTTCCAGTCAGGCTTCATGAGGTATGTAAATGGCCTACACCTAAACAAGGGCATTATTCAAGTTTGGGCAACAGTTTCAGGCATCATCCAGACATCCCACTCCCATTGCCCTCCAGTGCATCTCGCTCTACAATCGGCGGCCCAGAGAAGGAGTCACCGCCGTACGTTGATCAGGAAGCTGACTGGTGACCAGATGTTCCCCAGTCATCTCTATGATCCTCGGAGGCCCGGGCGTGATGTTATGACGTCAAGTCCAAGCCGGCTTTAGTAAACAAAGCCAGGGCGCGGCTGGAAAGACCGAGTGGGTTCATTTTTTTTTATCTCGGTCCTTCCAGCCTGAAGGAGAGATGTGGGGTCTTATTGGCCCCACATCTCTCTATAAAGAGGACCTATAACGTACTATTCTCTTTACAAGGGATGTTTACATTCCTTGTAATAGGAATAAAAGTGATTAAAAAAAGAATAAATAAATAAAGAGACAGTGTAAAAATAAAAAATAAAAGTAAAATAAACAATTAAAAAAAAAAATTGAAAGCGCCCCCGTCCCCAGACAGAAGCGAACGCACACGTAAGTCACGCCCACATATGTAAACAGCGTTCAAACCACACATGTGAGGTATTGCCGCATGCGTTAGCACAAGAGCAATGATTCTAGCACTAGACTTCCTCTCTAACTCTAAACTGGTAACCTGTAAAAAATGTTAAAGTACCAAAGTTTGGCTCCATTCCACGTGTGTGCGCAAATTTAAAGTGTGACATGTTAGATATCTATTTACTTGGCGTAACATCATCTTTCACATTATACAAAAAATAGGACTAACTTTACTTCCAAAAAAAATCACGTTTGAAAAATAGTTTGGAGCTGTCACTATCAGTGAAGCAAGCCACCATTAGGCTGAAAAAACAAAACAAACCCATCAGAGAGATAGCAAAAACATTAGGTGTGACCAAATCAACTGTTTGGAACATCCTTAAAAAGAAAGAACACACCGATGAGCTCAGCAACACCAAAAGACCTGGAAGACCACGAAAAACAACTGTGGTGGATGACCGAAGAATTCTTTCCCTGGTGAATAAAACACACTTCACAACAGTTGGCCAGATGAAGAAGACTCTCCAGGAGGTAGGTGTATGTGTGTCAAAGTCAACAATTAAGAGAATACTTCACCAGAGTGAATTCAGAGGGTTCACCACAAGATGTAAACCATTGGTGAGCCTCTAAAACAGCCTAGATTAGAGTTTGCCAAACAACATGTAAAAAAACCTTCACAGTTCTGGAACAACATCCTATGGACAGATGAGACCAAGATCAACTTGTACCAGAGTGATGGGAAGAGAAGAGTATGGAGAAGGAAAGGAACTGCTCATGATCCAAAGCATACCATCTCATCAGTGAAGCATGGTGGTGGTAGTGTCATGGCGTGGGCATGTATGGCTGCCAATGGAACTGGTTCTCTTGTATTTATTGATGATGTGACTGCTAACAAAAGCAGCAGGATGAATTCTGAAGTGTTTCGGGCAATATTATCTGCTCATATTCAGTCAAATGCTTCAGAACTCATTGGACGGTGCTTCACAGTGCAGATGGACAATGACCCGAAGCATACTGCGAAAGCAACCAAAGAGTTTTTTAAGGGAAAGAAGTGGAATGTTATGCAATGGCCAAGTCAATCACCTGACCTGAATCCGATTGAGCATGTATTTCACTTGCTGGAGACAAAACTGAAGGGAAAATGCCCCAAGAACAAGCAGGAACTGAAGACAGTTGCATTAGAGGCCTGGCAGAGCATCACCAGGGATGAAACCCAGCGTCTGGTGATGTCTATGCGTTCCAGACTTCAGGCTGTAATTGACTGCAAAGGATTTGCAACCAAGTATTAAAAAGTGAAAGTTTGATTTATGATTGTTAATCTGTCCCATTACTTTTGGTCCCTTAAAAAGTGGGAGGCACATATACAAACTGTTGTAATTCCTACACCGTTCACCTGATTTGGATGTAAATACCCTCAAATTAAAGCTGAAAGTCTGC
>BLSH010247086.1:1154570-1165409 GCA_018402905.1 Glandirana rugosa
ACCACCGGGGCGTGGACCACAATGTATGGTATGAGACACTCTGGTCCCATCCAGATTAATGAACGGGAGGAAGACATGTAGAGATACAATGTCTATGTGGATATATAACTAATAAGATGAGATAAGTAAGGTCTAATACTGACGTAGGTGGGGACTGCTCACCCATAACAGTGTGCTTTGCGCATTCAAATGGGACCACGATGAGTAGGTGAGACCCTGTAATATGTATACCTAGATCATAATGAGAAAATTGGTCAAACAAATAGGGTACTATACCTAGTCCTCGGCGTAGTTAGGAAAGTCTTACGGAATATTGATCAATATATAGGTGTATCTGTAACATAGAGATGTACAGAAGGAGGGCAAGTAATTAGACCTACCCTGGTCTCACAGAGTATGGTATGTAACACCAGGTGCGGGGCCACCAATGCATCTGCATTGGAGCTGAGGGCGTGGAACACGGACATGGCAGGATCACCAGCGGCCCCCTATAGATCAGGCAGCGTGGGGAAAATGCCAGGAGTAGTATAATCTGTGTAGATAATGTATATGGGTAGTAGTTGAGTGGTTGTGTAGAGTGAAGAAAAGGTGAATAGTGAGGAAGTGCACCAATTTCAGTCCGAATTTTTGGCTGAATTCGGACCTGAAACTGACCAGAAGACGCACCGGATTCCTGTGCAATTTGCACCAGAGCTGCTCCGGAGATGTGCGAACCGGCTCCATAGAGAGACGGTCACAGTCTCCTAACATGCAAATTGGATGTGGTGAAACCTGCATCCAATTCACACTAGAGTGAACCCAGCCCAGCTGCATTCACAATTTGGATGAGCGCTTTTGGTTGCTCTGCAGAATTTCTTTTTTAAATGTTTTTGCAAGAATATTTGAGGCTTGATTGTTCTATAAAATTATTTTTAGCCAATGCAAAGCTAGTTACTAGGGGGAAAACGCACAATATGTGGGTTATAGTGGGTTTTTTCATGCCTGTTCATGCTTTTTTTTCATTGCTTCTATCAAATTCTATTGGTGCCAAAAACCCCTTGATGCTTGTAGCGCAAAAAGAAGCTTTTACTTTGAATTACAAGCGCCAAGCTACACTATGCTCAGGTGTGAGCAGGCACATTTGAAATCCATGGGATTTGGGGGGGGGGGGGATTTGTTGCTAGGCAGATTTAAAAATGCAAAATCCAAATCGCTGCAAAATCGCGGTAAAAAGCAACACTTGCATTTCTGGTGCAGCTCCATTAAAGTCTATTGCATGCAAAACCCTAGGTTCACACATATTCGGCTGTGCTTTCTGTGTTTTTTTCCCAGCGTTTTCCCCATGTTTTACCTGCGTTTTTCGCTGGGTTTTTTTGTGTTTTTTTTGGCGGGGGGAATTCGTTGCTAGGCAGATTTAAAAACGCAAATCACGGCAAAATCGGGGTAAAAAGCAACACTTGCATTTCTGGAGCAGCTCCATTAAAGTCTACTGCATACAAAATGCAAACTGCAGTGAGAAAAAAAGTCCCCGACCCTTTCTAAAAAAGCCACGCCGCAAAACGCACAGATGTGAAATACATCCATAAGAAACCATGTTAAATGGACTGTAGTGCATTTCTGCAAACTGCAAAACGTGGTAAAAAACACATAGGTGTGAACCTGGACTAAGACTCCATTCTTACTTGAGTGTTTTTGTAGCTTGAATTGTTTTGTGCTTCAATGTTCAGGTGTGAATGAGAACAGCAGAATAATTCATTCTCACAAATTCCCTACGCTGAGAACAAAGATAAAAGCCAGGTATTAGTCTGTTTCTAATGGCTTAGAAACACCTTCTTTGTATTTACATTGGAAGATATGGGGCCTAATGAGATTCTGCTCTCCATAAAAAGTAAAATGGAGAGAAGCTATCATTTCAGTTCTTATTCACATTGGCATTGCTATGAGGATGCCCCTGGGTGACACCCTCCAGAGGAGTGACACCAACATGGAAGCAGATGTAGTGCTGTCGAGCCACCCCTCCCCATAAGTAAAGCGGTGACAGTAGGCAGGATCTCAGCTGAAGAGAACTCGCACATGTCAGAATGTTTCCCCCACTCGCTCCCCCCTTCTTCTGTCAACAGCATGGAAAACGAGGGAGCTTCTTGCCTGTTATTCTTCCCTCCCCATTGGCCACAGTGGAGGGCCAATCAGAAGAAACTAGGGGAACACCATGGGACATGTAGTCCCGGAAGATTGGCGAACCAATTGTTCTCCACAGGAGGCACTCTGCTGGGGGTAGAGGGATAACCAAGCAGAGGGAGTGAGTGCTACAAGACAAGAAAGAGAGAACTGTACTGGGGGAAGCCAAAAAGAGAGTCGCGATGCTGCCTAGCACCACCAGACAGAGAGCCACACTGCTGCCCAGTACCACCAGGGAAAGAGCCATGCTGCTGCCCAGCACCACCAGAGATAGAGTCATGCTGCTGCCCATCACCAAAAGAAAGAAAGCCCGGCTGCCCAGCACCACCAGAGAGAGAGAGCCACACTGCCCAGCACCACCAGAGAGAGAGAGACATGCTGCCCAGCACCACCAGAGAGAAAGCCACGCTGCCCAGCACCACCACAGAGAGAGCCACACTGCCCAATGCTATCAGAGAAAGAGCCACACTGCCCAACGCCACCAGAGAGAGAGCCATGATGTCCAGCATCACCAGAGAGAGAGGCATGCTGCCCACATCCACCAGAGAGAGCCATGCTGCCCAGCGCCACCAGAGAGAGAGAGACACACTGCTCAGTGCCACCAAAGAGAGAGCCATGCTGCTTAGTGCCACCAGAGAGCCACACTGCCCAGCAACTCCAGAGAGAGAGAGCCACGCTGCCCAGCGCCACCAGAGAGAGCCATGCTGCCCAGCACCACCAGAGGGAGCCACACTGTCCAACACCACCAGAGAGAGAGAGACTGAGCCACTACCAGAGTACAAACGTGCTACACTACTGATCAGAGTCACTCCGGGCAAGTGAGTGAACGTCCAGCTGGAGGGATCACTGCTGCTGTTTTGCTGGGTCTGGTAAGAGGGCCTGTCAGCCATTATATATTACTGATCCTAGGGACTGAGCCATTAAGAACTGCCTAACCTGCTATCCTCTAGCCCTAATACTGCCTGCAGGCTTTATTGACTGCTGCAACACGCGCTAACAAGCTCCAATGCTGGGCTGCCGGGCCAAAAGCCAAAAATAGGGGGGAGTGGGGGGTGACACCATGATTTACCGGACCGGGTAACACCAACCCTAGTGATGCCACTTTAAGGTTCATGCTATTTCCTTTAACCAACTAAGGACTGCTCTATGGCACATTTATTATTACAGGGTGGCCCTCTTGTGCAGAATCACAAATATATACATGATTCTGCACTTCCGCCTGGGGGCACATGCACGCGCCGCCGGTGGGCTGCTTCTGCTATTACTCACAGCAGAAGCTGATCTGCAGGTGTCGGCACTGGATACTCGCAGGCACCCACCGATTGTTGAGCAGAGACACAGGACAGAGCTTTGTAAACAAGGCAGATCTATGTTCTGACAGAGGAGAAGGGATGGATTTTGTGTCCCTGCAAAGCAGGAAATAAAATACATCACTTCCCTGAGTAAAAGCAGCACATATAGTACAGTATAACACTGGCTAGGCACACAGTTAACAGTTAACTTTTTGTTCACCCTAGATGTTTAGCCCCTTCCCAGCTAATGTCATTAGTACAGTGACAGTGCGTATTTTTAGCGCTGATCAGTTCAGGTCCGCCTGTCAGTTTTTGAGGCGGACCTGAACGGATGCCCATGCACCTCTGTGTCTGCTGACATCCCATCCACTATATCCAGACGGAAATTAAAAGCTGATTGGCTATCAGTGGCGGCTCCTCTATAGAGTGCGCCCCCCCGCTGATCCTTCTAAAAAAAAAAAAAAAATGGTGCACCAGTATATGGCTGTCCCGGCTTTTTTGGGAGCTTTGCAATACCTATGTACTGGCAATACCTGTGTACTGGCTGGCTGCAATACCTGTGTACTGGCAATACCTGTGTACTAACTGCCTGCAATACCTGTGTACTGGCAATACCTGTGTACTGGCTGTGTAATACCTGTGTACTGGCAATACCTGTGTACTGGCTGGCTGCAATAACTGTGTACTGGCAATACCTGTGTACTGGATGGCTGCAATACCTGTGTACTGGCAATACCTGTGTACTGGCTGGCTGCAATATCTGTGTACTGGCTGCATACTGTGTTACTGGCTGCAATATACCCCACCTGTGATGCTGAACTGTATACACCTGGCACAATATGTGGAATACAGGGGACGGAGTGGGTGGATTCCATAAGCGGTGGGGCTTATGATAAGTGGGAGGGGTCAAAAAGGAAGGGCGGGGCCTGGCGCCCCCCCATCCTAAAACTTCACCAGCCACCACTGTTGGCTACCATGCAGATTTGCACCAGATTTTGCACTCTCCGGTTTTAGTAAATCAATCCCTTAGTGTCACCGGGCCCCACAAAGTCTCAAAAGTGTCCGTTCGTGCCCAACTGGCCACCACAATATTGCAGTCTCACTATAAGTCACTGATCGGTCCATTACTAGTATAAAAATAAATAAATACGAACTACAGTATATATATATATATATATATATATATATATATATATATATATACCATAGTTTGTAGACGCTTTAACTTTTGCACAAACCAATCCATATACGCTTATTGTCATATTTTTTTCCAAAAATATATAGCAGAATACATATTGGCCTAAATTTATCAAGAAATTTTTCAATTTTTTTATTGGATGTGTTTTATAGCAGAAAGTAAAAAATATTGTTGTTTTTTTTTAATTGTCGGTCGTTTTTTGCTTATTGTGCAAAATATAAAAAACACAGTGCTGATCAAATACTACCAATAAAAATATTTGTGGGAAACATTTTTGTACATTTTATTTGGGTACAGTGTTGCATGAACGCGCAATTGTCAGTTAGGCTACTTTCACACTGAGCGGCAGCCGCGGTCGCGGTAAAACCCCGCTAGTTTTAGCAGAGTTTTACCAGCGATATGGCTCCGCTATGCGGGCGGGAGCGCCGCGCTTTTAACCCCCCACAAGGGGTTAAAAAGGGGTTAAAAGTGCCAGCGCTCAGCGCTACAGAAGCGGTGTGCAGCCGCTTCGGAAGCGCTTGCCCTTCATTTCAATGGCAAGGGCGATAGAGGAGCGGTATATTGCCGCTCCCTTCGCCGCCTCAAAGATGCTGCTAGCAGGACTTTTTGTAACGTCCTGCAAGTGCACCGCCCCAGTGTGAATGCACTCAGGGCTTTCACATTGGGGTGGATTGGGGGGGATTTTTGAGGCGCTTTACAGACGCTATTTTTAGCTAAATAGCGTCTGTAAAACGCCTCAGTGTGAAAGTAGCCTTAAAGTAATGCAGTGCTGTATCGCTAAAAAATGGCCTGGTCATGGGGGGTAGATCTTCCAGAGGACAAATGGTAAGGCTCCATGCACACTGGACGCTCTCTGGGCATCGGATTATGTGGCAGGAGACGTTGCTTAGAAAACGTGTTTTTAGCAGCAGTTTGTAAGCAGTGTTTATGCGCGTTTATGAGCTTTAATCGACGTGTTTTTTTTGGTCAGAAGAACGACTCCTGAACGCCAATTCGGGGCGTTCAGATAACAGCCCATAAAAGCCACTGCTGTTAAACTACAATAAACATCCATGTGTGCATGGACACATAGGATAACATAAAGGGGCGTTTATGGGCTGTTAAAAAAAACGCCCAAATGACCATAAACAGTCATTTATCAGCTTCAGTGTGCATGGAGCCTAAATGTGCACAGTCCATTTAACACTACTTATCTATTTAACTCTACCCTGCCCACGGGTTGACAATGCTGCTGTGTCATCTCACCACGGAGCAAACAGTACTGTAACTCTGTTAAAAGAAATGGAAAATGAATGTACTGGCAGGATCAGCAGGTTATATCATGGAATGTCGTAGCCCCTTTTGGGACACCATATGTTTAAAAAACTCACAGGCTTCACATAACTGTAAAAATGTGCATTTCTGTAATCTAAAAATAAGCTACTTAGGAAAAAAGTGTGAAATGCACAAAAAATACCAGATGTATTTCTTATATAAATATCCCCCAGTGGGTAGATCTGTGGGTACTAATGAATTTTATGCTGACACTTTGTATTTCTGTAATTCTCTTAAATCGTTAAGCACACGCTGCAAAGAATATATTTTAGCCTTCGTTCACATTGACTGAGGCTTTAAAATTGCGCAACTTCATCTGAAATCACACAATTTCAAAGCCGCATGTCAGTGCGATTTGGAACACATCTGTGCGGCTTCATGCACAGATGTCTATGCAAGTAGCACCCGAAATCGCCAAAAGTTGTGTGGGAACTACTTTTTCAAATCGGTGCAGCACTGTAAAGTTGCCGTCGCACCACTTTGAACAGTGTGATTGCCGGCAATAGGGTGCGACTTTTCATGCGATTTGACTAGTCAAATCGCATGAAAAGTTGCTCTAATGTGAACGAGGTCTTAGGCTTGATTTTTGTATGCATTAAAGAGCACATGGTAATGCACAAGTGTAGACAGGGCTGGTCCTACCATGGGTCCCACTTGGTCCATTGGACCCAAGGGGCACTTAGAGAGGGGCGGTAGAGTAGGGTTGCCACCTCATCCCTAAACCCGAACACATAATAATTACACAGTTTCTGTGGCTGATTAAGGTGGTAATTAAACTCACTTAGCGCCTTATCTGCATTAAATTAGCCTCAGAACCTGTCTAATTCATATGGTTTAAAGGGATGAGGTGACAACCCCCTACGGTAGAGGCGGCTCTTCATTTAGGAAAATTAGGTGCTCGTCTTAAGCCTTACAGCAGCCTAATTTGCCTAATTGAAGAGCCCACTCTGGGCTCTGGAGATTGACCACTTTGTTCATCCACCCATCCAGCACCTCTCCCTCCTCCCAGCCAGGCTAGGGACTGCACCTCTCAGCTGGGATTGCCGCCCGCACGGGCCAGCTACAGACAGGCTCCGGAGCTGGAACTTAGCCGTTACCTCACCCGCCACCCACCTGGAGTGGACAGACAACAGGTACACCTGTGTCACCACCACAATAGACCCAGCCAGGCCAGCCAGAGAGCGATCACCCTGGCCAGACTAGGGTTGCCACATCATCCCTTTAATCCAGGACACTTATGAATTACACAGGTTCTGAGGCTAATTTAATGCAGATAAGTTACCAAGTGAGTTTAATTACCACCTTAATCAGCCACAGAACCTGTGTAATTCATAAGTGTCCTGGATTAAAGGGATGATGTGGCCACCCTAGGCCAGACTGACTGTAGGTCACAGGTGAGTCCCGTTCCGGACAGCCTGTTCTCTCCTTCTTCCGGGGGGGGACTGCATGTTGCCATGGATATCACTGGGATGGTAGGGGGATTGACTGTAAAATTCTAAAGTCCACTGTAAATGCCTTGCTCATATCATGTGTGGGGGTCTGGGGGGCTCCCTATTATACCTGGTTGATTGAGGGCCGGTTCAGCCCCTCTGCTAGGAGAACATGCAGTGTACAGTGTATGCCGTTTTGTAAAATTCTTCTTCTAAATACCTTATTTCTTCTCACCAATCAGCAGTCACGTGACTGCCCATTGCTCTCTTCCTCTGATGTATGCAATACAGAGGGAGATCACGTGACCTCCTGGCGGACATCCGAGGGAGATCTCAGTCCCTCCCTCTGTAGTACATATATCGGAAGAAGAGTGCGACGGGCGATCACGTAACCGCTGATCGGCGAGAAGACATAAGTT
Organism: Glandirana rugosa; assembly: GCA_018402905.1. NCBI lineage: Eukaryota > Metazoa > Chordata > Amphibia > Anura > Ranidae > Glandirana > Glandirana rugosa. Next base: position 1,162,381 of record BLSH010247086.1, read on the forward strand.
ATTTAGAAGAAGAATATTGCAAAACGACATACAGTGTATACTACATGTTCTCCTAGCAGAGAGGCTGGCAGTGATTGTGTGCACTGCCTTAACAACCCCTTTAACCTAGGTTCACATGTTTGTGTTTAGTGCAAAATCTGACTTCTTGATAAATGTAATTTTAGTTTTAATCATCATAATATAAAATAATGGATGTGGGGGGGGGGGGAGCATTTCATTCTTGGACCCAGGCAGCACAATGTCTTGGGCCAGCCCTGAGTGTAGAAAGCAATAGGATTTATTGGACATTTCCATGCAGCACAATTCATGCATTTTCTTGCGTTAATACGGCCAAGTGTGAGACTGTGAGCAGACCCCTAGAGGCCATTCAGCCCTGTCTATTTTCTCCTTCAATATTTTTATTGGTAGAATTACAAAGTATACATAACAACAGTAGTGCAGGACACGCATAAGAAAATGGGTTATCCACATGTGCATGTACAAAGGTCATAACAACAAATCATGCAAAGTAAAGAGTCAATGTGGAAACCCCCAGTCTACTTTCATGCAGCAAAACTCATGGTTTTGCTGCATGGATATGCATGTCTAGTACAAATCCCATTGTTTCCTATGTGGCTGCCTGGCCAGATCTATGAGCTGCAGTTTAGTATGAAAAAGAAACCATACGAGTCCATTTACACCAGTGGTTCTCAACTCCTGTCCTCAGGGCCCACTAACAGGCCAGATTTTTTTTATTACCCAGAAAAAAGTTTTTTATTAAATGTTTCACAATCCAGACAAGCATGTAATGGCATCAACATAATCCACAATTGTGATACATTGTACAGATCGTAACCAATTCCACATTATAAGTTTCAGCTTTACACCATATTCATGCCCAATAGTCTATCCATGATCAAATCCTCCGGGGCAAGCCCCGGCACCTCCAGCCATCTTCCCCATATTTTCTCAAACTTAGAAGTACAACCCCTATGCTGATAAATAATTTTTTCCATTCTCAGGGTATTACCCACCGCCGCTACCCACTCCCCAACCGTCGGGGGGGTTTCAGACTTCCAGTGTACCATAATCATTTTGCGGGCTAGAAAAAGAGTTCTAGTGAGAGCCACACAGGTATGACGCTCCCACTCAAACTCATCCAGAAGGTTAAGCAAACATTGTTTAGGATCTAAAGGTACTGAAACCTGGAACACCGTATTCACTGTGTCAACTACCCCCTTCCAATACACATGGAGCTTGGGGCAGCGCCACAGCATATGAATCAGGTCCCCGTGGTCTCTTTTGCATCTAGTACGGAGTCGGAGTGGGCAGCAGTCCCATACCATGTATCTGTGGGGGGTGTAGTAAACCCTCAGGAGAGTGTATAGTTGAGTCAGTCTCTGCGTCACATTCAGGGATCAACCGGTCACTGCCTGTAGGGCCTCCTCCCACTGGTCTGCATCAAGTGGCCCCACATCCAGTTCCCACTTTGGTCTGGCTCTCGAGGGATACTTTTCAAGATACAAATGGAGTAGAGTGGTATAGCTCTGAGATATAAACCCCTTAGAGGTGTCTGCCCCTCCTAGCTGTGCAAACAGCGGTGCAGTAGACAGAGACCAGTCTGTAGTCTTCCCCTGGGCATGTAGTGCATGGCTCAATTGCATGTAATAAAAATGCATAGATACTGGCAAATTAAACTTCTCCCTTAGGGCCACAAATGAGAGCAGCTTACCATTATGGAAGATTTGCCTCAAATATACAATACCGTGTTTTTTCCACCTGGTTGCATTTTGAAGTTTAGCTAGCTCAGGGTAGGCCATGTTAGACCAGATAGGGCTAAATTCTGTAAATCCTGTCACCCCCTGAATGTACCTGACCTTGTTCCATATTTTCTGTATTAAGTTATATGTTGGGAAAGCTTTTTGGGACCTCCCAAATGTCCCCGCCTCCAGGAAAGTCGGGATAGAACTACCTACCACTGTGTGTAACATAACCATCTGAGCAGCATTAAGAGCCCTGCCAGTGTGCCCCCCTTCCTCAACCATAGTACCTATCAAGTGCTGCAATTGTGCGGCCAGATAATACAGCCACGGATTTGGCAATGCAAGACCCCCATTATCCTTAGGGCGCTGTAGCTGCTCCAGCTTTATTCTAGGTGGGCGGTTTTTCCAAAGTAATGTACGGTAGATCAAATTTACTATCCTAAATGTTTTAAGTGGGATTACCACAGGTGAGTTGTGTAACATATACAATAATTGGAGCATTAGGATCATCTTAATAAGGTTCGCTTTGCCCGCAACGGATAGACCCAGGTTGTTCCAGGTTTTCACACGCGTCCGAAATCGCGCTAAGAGAGGGGCAATGTTAAGTAGACTGTACTCTCTAATCTGTGGGGTCACCCAGATCCCAAGATATTTAAGGGAGTGGGCAATAGGGATGTCCCCCACCGTGGCTCCCCGCTGTAGCTGGTCTCCATCCAGTGGCATCAAGGCAGACTTAGTCCAATTTATCTTCAAGCCAGAAAATTTACCAAATTGGACGATAGTCTGCATTGCCGCTTTTAGTGACTGCTCTGTGTCTCCTAATAAAATCATGGTGTCGTCAGCATAAAGCATCACCTTCTCCTGCCTATTGCCATAGCAGAAGCCGGTTATGCCCGAGTGCTCCCTGATCTGAATTGCCAGGGGCTCTATGGCCAAGGCAAACAGCAGGGGTGACAAAGGGCACCCCTGCCTGGTGCCTCTCCTCAGCTCAAAGGGAAGGGACATCCTGCCCGCCTCACGTATGGCTGCCCGGGGGCGATAGTACAATAATCGCACCCAGGAGACATAGCTCTCATTAAAGCCAAACCGCCGTAGCACCTCCCATAGATAAGGCCACTCTACACTATCAAAGGCCTTCATGGCGTCCAATGAGAGCAGGGCCCTATGTCCAACATTATCCGCTAGTGACTGCATATTAAGAAACAGCCTTCTCAAGTTCACCGCTGTGGATTTGTTAGGCATAAAGCCTGCCTGGTCTGGGTAAATTATGACCTTGTTTAATCTAAG
>BLSH010247086.1:1184433-1213774 GCA_018402905.1 Glandirana rugosa
ACGTCGTCGACTCACGACCGTCCTCCCCTTCGCCCGAAAGTCGACGACTACCTTTTGCTAGTTCAATCATTTACAATGGCGGCGGGGAAGACAGGGACAAGGAGAACGACGGGCCCGGGGGACCTCGTACACACCCCAGCGACGACGCTGGGAATAACGATACGGGTACGTGAACCCGTGTCTCCGCAGGGAAATTAATCCGTTTAATCCGCCAGCGGAATCCGGAGCGTGAGTGTCCCCGGAGCGTCGGCGGATTAAACAGAATAATTTCTATAAGGAGACGATCGTCGTCTCTAGGGGGGACGAATCGCGGCTCAGGCACGACTAACACAGGAGGAGGAGTAGAAGCAGCTCTCTCCTGTCTGGTGTGCGGGCTGCAGGGGGAGGGGTCAGCAGTGGCTCTGATGAGCGCAGCTGAGCGTCTCTCTGGCTGTGATCAGAGCTCTCAGTGAGCTCCGATCACACAGTAAACTCTCCCACTCGCAGCCTGTTTTCCCTGTATCAATCAGCACGGACTCGGCGCTAAGCAGGGGGGATCTCTGCTGCTAGCAGAGGAATATCTTTAATAAGACAAATTAGGCGGCTGCGAGGCCCCTGTGAGTGCGAGGCCTAAGGCGACCGCCTAATTTGCCTAATTAAAGGGACGCCTCTGTGCCCAAGTGCATGGGCATAGCAATAAGGGTCGCAGCAGCGACCCCACACATGCTCCAGGGGGCCCGGGCAGCAAGAGGAACAGGGACAGAAGGGGCGGCGGTAACATTTACTAACTTGATCGTTTTCCATCAGCAGCTGAAAGCCCGCTTCCCCTCCTGCCAGCACTCAGCTGCTGCAGGAAAATGATTGAATCTACAGTAGACGGTGTCAGTAGTGCGTGGGAATCTTGAATGGACTTTTGTTTTCTTTTTCCGTTTAATAAACGTGGGCTACCAGGCCAGAGCTAAACACCCCCAATATTACACCTTATTAAATAACAACAGAACCATATTAATTATATACTATACACATACATATATTAGCAGTAGACAGACCAGGAACTCAGCTGATGCATTTTGCGGTGATATCAGCACAGTCCTACCGCAAGACAGGGAAAAATGCTTGTTTCCTTCCTGGCTGGCTCACACCATTATGTTGTGGTGTTGTGCTCTAAAAAGAAAAGCATGGCAGGCCATGCTTTTTCCCAGTACAGTGCAGTGTAAGGCAATTTACCACCTAGCACTGTGCTGCGGCCAATATAACTTAAGTTGTCACCAAACCCACATCATAAAAAACTATCAATAAATGGTACATAACATTCTGTTCACTCAGTCACTATGAGATTTGTTTTCTGTATTCTGCAAAAAAACTGGTTGATCCTGTTGTTCACTGTCTCCACCTTTTGTCTAAGTCTCCACTGCAGCTAGGGATTTTGCAGAGCAGTGTTGGCAGCTTTGCGCATTTCCTCTCTATCATTATCAGAGGCCCATGTAACTATAGAGTCACATGTGGGCATATACAAAGGTAAATGACAGCCCACTCCTGCCCTCCTTCTCCATGCCCACTACCCAGCTAAACACAATGGGGTGGGGTGGGATATTACATCTTGATTGATGGAGGCTTTACCTCCCTGTTATTCTAAGACACAGGCTGGAGGCGTGGGTGTGGCACAGCCTGTGACTGGCAGAAATCCGCCCACACCATGTTATTGTTAAAAATCAATAAAGATTTGATTTCAAATAACTATTTGTATGACCATTTAAAACAGTATTTTAATATTTATTATTTATTTCTACTCTGTATTCCAAAGGCTGTTTTTTTTTTTTATCCTGAACATGTGACCAACAGCAGAGGACTAGAAGCTCCTCCTGTTTATATTTCCCTGCAGACAGGCTGGGAAAGAGCTGGGTCATGTGACCGCTGTATATCGATTAGGAAGAGGTACTTTTTTTTAATTAAAATAATTACAGTGCCATCATCCATATACAGTGAGTCCCCTACTTACAATGGAATTCCATTCCGGGAGCTTGTTCGTAAGTTCAACTTGTTCGCAAATCCAGCAAAGATCAGCTCTTGCAAAGGCTGTGAGCGCTGATCAGTGTGTTCTGGCAGAGGGAGCTCCCCTGTCAGAACAAAAAGACACAGCAGGAGAGATCGCTGCGCCAACGTTGCTTGTGTTGGTACAGCGATCTGTTTTTCTTTTTTTTTTTCGTTCAGTCCGCTGGGTTGAACAAAAAAAACGAAGTGTGTGTACCCAGCTTTACAGAATTGGTCATGCGAACATCTTTGAAAGTTCACAAGCTAAATGTTCCTATGTAGGGGACTTACAGTACAGACATAGTAGGGACAATGTAAATTAAACAGTGTATATTTAGTATCACTTTAATAAAAAATGTCACCTTCTGACATTTCAATAAAGTTTAAACGCCACATACTAACATAAGCCCGGGTATAGGTCACGTCACTGACATGTTTCGCCCAGAGGGCTTAGTCATGGCTTCCCGTGAGTGGGGCGAAATGCATCAGACGGGTGTGACCTGGGTGGAGCTGGACTAAAGCCGCTTCTCACCCATCTATACCCGGGCTTTTGTTGGTGTGCGGACTTTCTTCTTATTTCAGTGTTTGTATTGAGGATGGGCTCTTTTCATGCCGGAACCTTTCCAGTGAAAGTCACTGGAGATAAGTGGACTGGAGACCTGGAGCAGCACTCAAAAGTTTTTTGTTTTACGAGTTCAATAGAGCTTGTTTTAAAATAAAAATGTAAAAAAAAAAGGTGACCAGTCCAACGCGTTTCAATCGACACTGCAGTAATGCAGCAGTGCATCGCACCACACACCAGCCATTGAAGGTACCCCTTTATATACAAACCATACATAAATGGAAAAATAAACACTTTTATTTAAGAAAACCTTTATTTTAACTGTGCAACTCACTGATATCTTGACTGTTATCACAGCAGAAACAAAAACATTTGGCGTTTCAACATCTATCTTTTTTGGCAAGACTTACAGAGCTCTGAAACGCTCCTGTAAACTGACCAATAAACAAAATAAACAACATAGTATAAAAAAAAAAAAAAAAAAGATTCTCGACAAACTAAAACCATTTTCTATATAAAAATAATAAAGGAAAAAAACCACAATATTTAAACAATAGTACATGAAATGAGAAAACGAGTTACATTCACAATTCAAGGAGAACAACAGGCAGAGCACAACAGAGCGACAAGCCGATTCCCTGAGTACATTACAAAACTAAATCAGCCGTGTCCTCCAAAGTAACACCAGTGTCACCTTTACATGAAAAGAAAAGGGGAAAAAAAAAAAAAAGACGCTTACTCTAAATACTCCATACATTATAGCAAGGGTGCCAAACTAGCAGCCCTGCAGCTGTTGCGGAACTACAAGTCCCATCATGCCTCTGCCTGTGGGAGTCATGCTTGTAACTGCCAGCCTTGCAATGCTTCATGGGACTTGTAGTTCTACAACAGCTGGAGGGCCACCAGTTTGACACCTGTGCATTAGAGTATTGTAATGGTGGTCTAATGGAAAGAAACTCATACATTCATAATAAAGTATTTAAAATGTGTTGATAACGTTTGGTTCCTGTATATACACAGTGTAACATTATTTATAGAAAGAAATGTTGCAGTTTAGATGTCCGGCAGGTTTGAAGCATTGTATTGTGGAATTCTTGTTGATTCTCAAATCACTTTCTGAGAAGCCGGCTGCGCTCTTCAAAGACAATATGGCCTAATTCACATGGATGTACTTTGGTATAAAATATGCTTGGCGTAAAAAGACATCATTTTCCAATGGCTGGAGAGCTGCAGTTGGCCATAGACGTGAATGTCTATACACCCCCTGTACTCTTCTGTGCATCGTTGTGTACCCACCCACGCGTACAACGTTTTTTCCCAAAAGCAGAAAGTCGTACGTGCATGCGAGGGTCAACCGCGATGCACAGAAGCAACGGTGCTTACACAAGTACAGGAGAGTACAGTAATTCACTTCTATAGTGGGCTATGTGCCACAGCTGCGGCGCTCCAGGCGAGGGGAAAAAACACGTGTTTTTTGAGCTAAGCATATTTTATGTGTAAGTATGCCTCTGTGCATGTAGCATAACACTTCACCTTAGGTAATGCAGAATAACGACATTTAAGGCTTGAATTACTAATGTGGGAAAGTGGGGTCACATCAAACATTCAATCCAGGGAAGGAACTGTTTTTGTAAAATTCCTCGCAAGCGAGTTAAGACTGCTATCACTGGTGGTCGAATGGTTAAGTACTATACATCTTCTTTTACAGGAGTACCATGAAAGATCAAGAAGACCAATACTGGATGGGAATTCATTTCTTACATCACTTACAATAGCCACTTTGACCGATCCCTTATTTATTATAACTAAGTGAATGACCAAAAGTGGTTACTGTATAAAATTAGCTTTACAGAGATTACTCTATGTTAACCTGCATTTAGACTTCTGTGTGATGTCATTCCTGATGAAATTACTATTAACTGCCTAAGGACCCTTTTACACCAGCTCTGCCCAGTCCATTCATCAGGAGATCCATGGACAGGTGAGGAGCAAAACTGGACGATGCCACTTTGGTGACATCCATGTCCTCTGAGCATTTACCTGGGAGCTTTCCAGACCCATATTAGATCAAAGGGTGGGCAGACTACCCCTGATCCGTCATGTTTAGGTCTTTAAAAGCGGAAAAGACAGCAGACCTTTTTCATTTTTTTTTCTGGACCTAGACAGATAGGCCTTAGAATCTGGTGCAGCTGTGCATGGTAGCCAAACAACTTCTAACTTCAGCTTGTTAAATTAAAGCGGTTGTTTACACCCCAATCTAATTTTTACCTACAGGTAAGCCTATAATAATATCTCCTACACCTGTATGGTTTAGGAGATATTTTCCCTGCATGCAGCCGCTGATGTCAGTGGTGCATGCGTGCTGATGATCCGGCGGAGGCTGACGGAAAATCAGAGCTTGCTGCCGGAACGAAGAGCCCCCGGGAGTGATGTTTGGCGGCTCCAGTCACTTAAATCGCTGGAGCCTCGTACCCAGAAGAAAGAAGATAAACATCATGTCAGTGCTCTCAGCACTGACCGTGTTGGGCTGCAGGGGGCCTCGTTCGAAGGTAAGTATTTCATAATGTGTTAGTATGCAATGCATACTAGCACATTATGCTATTGTCTTGCAGGGTTTTTTTTATGTTACCTTTAAGTTTTGACAATAAAACTTTGAAGCTAATTGGTTTCTATGCAGAAGTGCACCAGATTTTGTACGCTGCAATGTCAGGATCCTTCCACAAGGGGTAGGGTCCGTTGCTCAGCGGGGAATATGTCCACTGAACCCTGCTAAGCAGGTGGATGTCTGGTCTGTGTCCACTGTGCCCGCTCTCCTCTATGGGCGTTAGGATGAAAACAGAACGCCTGTCTGTTTACACCCGACTGCCATCTGATCCGCCAGACAGATGGGGAACAGATCCCCATTCGTCTGTCTTTAACCACTTCAATACTATGCACTTAGAACACTTTACTACCAGACCAATTTTCAGTTTTCAGTGCTGTTGCGCTTTGAATGACAATTGCGCGGTCGTGCGACGCTGTACCCAAACAAAATTTTTATCATTTTGTTCCCACAAATAGAGCTTTCTTTTGGTGGTATTTGATCACCCCTGCGGTTTTTATTTTTTGCGCTACAAATAAAAAAAGACCGAAAATTTTGAAAAATAAAAAAAAAATTCTCTATTTTTGTCACAAAACTTTGTAAATTAGTAAATTTTCTCCATCACTGGTGGGCACTGATGAGGCTACACTGACGGGCACTGATGTGGCAGTACTGATTGGCACTGATGAGGCGGCACTGATGAGGTGGCACTGATGATGAGGCACTTATATGCAGCGATGATGAGCACTGTTAGGCGGCACTGATAAGCAGCACTGACGGGTACTGAGAGGTGGCACTGATATACAGCACTGATGGGCACTGATATGCAGCACTGACGGACACTGCTAAGCGGCACTGATGGGCACTAATAGACAGCACTGATTGGCACTCATAGGCGGCACTGGGCACTGATAGGTGGCACTGATAGGTGGGCACTGGTAGGTGACAATGGTGGGCACTGATGTGTGGCACTGGTATGCATTGATAGGGGCACTGGTGGGCACTCATAGGGGCACTGGTGGGCATATACATTAATAGGGGCTCATTCCCTGGTGGTCTAGGGTGGCATCTGAAGGTGGCACTGAGTGAAGGTGGACCTGAGCAGTATGTCACTTACCTGGTGGTCTAGGGGGGTCTCCCTGGTGGTCCAGATCGGCTCCCTGGTGGTCCCTGGTTGGCTCCCTGGTGGTCCTGGGTGGGCACATCCCTGGGCAGGCTCCCTGGTGGTCTAGGGTGGCGATCCGAGGGAGGGCTGTGCTGATAAATCATCAGCACAAACCCTCCCTGTCAGGGATGCAGCCGATCGGCTCTCCCCTCATCAGGTCTGCAGACCTGAGTACAGGAAAGCCGATAAACGGCTTTCCTGTATTACACTGTGACCAGCCGTGATTGGTCACGGCTGGTCACATGGTAACGTGCTTCGGATCGAAGTACTTTACCGAGATCGGCATTGCGGGGGGTCAGACTGACCCCCCACACCACCGATCGCCGCGATGTGCGCCCCCCCCGGGCGCGCGGCGGCTTGTTATCCTGAGGACGTCATATGACGTCCAGTCAGGATAACTCAGCCACTTCCTGGCCGTCATTCTGCATACGGCGGTCGGGAAGTGGTTAATGGATAGGATCAGGTTGGATGTTGGGTGTAAATGGAGAGGCGTTCTGTTAACATCTAACTACCCTTAGAAGAGAGCAGGCTGTGTCTGTGCCCACTCTGCATGTCCGTTGAGAAAGAGACTGGAGGGACTGCCTGAAAAATTGACAGGTGGACCTGATCATTCCACTAGTGTGAAAGGGGCCTTAGTAAATCCTCCCCCCAATGTGAAGCTTTCAATCAGGTCCAACTGAAAACATGTCCAACTGAAAAACTGACAAGCAAACCTGAGTGGACCTGCTATGTGAAAGGGGCCTAAATTCTAAGTTCTGCTTAACTGAACACTTGACATCTCCTTATTTTTAAAGGGTTTGGCAATCCAGCTTCAAATGTATTTAGCTTCAAGCTAGTGATATCTTGTAGATAAATTTACAGTTTAAAAGAAAATAATTTTTGAAGGCAACCCCCTCCCTTCTCTGATTGGCCACAGGCAAAGTCACCTGGCATGGAGCAAAGTCACGCCAAAGTCGGATCGCCCCTGTATGAATGCAGCCTAAATCAACCCCAATGTGTTATAATAATGGATTCCTGATCAGCACTGTTTAAATTCAGGTAAGATATAGTCATGTCACTCATACTACCCGAATGTTTCAAAGCACAACCTTCATGTCTTTCAACAAAAAGATTTAAGTAAAAAAAAAATCTAAAACTGGGTGAAAACCCCTTTATATTAACACAGCTGCCTATGTTCAAGAAAACGTGATGTATTCTATGGCCAGTGATTGATATTCCAACATAATGCGTATAAAACCGTAAAACTACTGGCCACAAATATTAATAGTTATTGATCTCTATGGCACATATTCAATATTTCCATAAGCATTGTGATACATTACTTGTACACTTAGGCCTACAACAATACAATTAGTTAAATATACATTTTTTTTCACAGATGATAAAATAGACGAGTATAATCGAAGTCAAGAAAATACAGCTATAAAAATATTTGCATAAGAATTACACACATGTACAAATGTATAGTTTGTGTTGAGTTTATAAATATACATTCTTAACTTAAAAAAAAGTCTTGGTGACAAGTAGGATGTTTGTGATAAGGAACTAATTAAAAAAAACAAAAAAAACACACCCTATAAAACAGAGTATTCATACTTGACCCACTGTCCCATTCCTAAATTCATAACACTTCCATTGCATTCAGCTTGCCTTGATGCATGTTAAATGCACTTGAGTTAACGTACATTGGCATTTGTTTTTTTTAATGCATTACATTGTGATGTAAGGAGTTGTATCACGTTGTGCTGTGTTTAAATGCAGTGTGTTCCATTTTCACAAAACCCAAACTCAGTCTATTGTAAACAATATATTTCTGCTTGCTTTTGCATTGGGCCTGCGATGAGCAAAGTGTGAATGGGCCCTAAAATTCAATTAACAGACAGTGGGGCGTGTAAGTATAAAAATGGTTCTTTTGCAGGGTGAGTTTTTTTTTTCATTTTTAAAATCAGCAACAAAGTTGATTTAGGGGGTACTTTCACACTGGGACGGTAGCGGTAAAGCGCTGCTAGTTTGAGCTGTGCTTTTCTGCTGTTATAGCGGCGCTATGCAGGTGGGAGCACATCGCTTTTAACCCCTCACAAGGGGTTAAAAGTGCCAGCGTGCCATGCTTCCGAGGTGGTGTGCGGCTGCTTCGGAAGTCCTTGCTATTGATTTCAATGGTAGGGGCGGTGGAGGAGCAGTGTATACACCGCACCGCCCTAAAGATGCTGCTTGCAGGACTTTTTGTAACGTCCTGCAAGCGCACCGCCTCAGTGTGAAAGCACTTGGGCTTTCACACTATGGTGGATGGGGGGTGTTTCTCAGGCGCTATAAGGCTGGGTTCACACCTATGCGAATTGGATGCAGCTTAAACCGCATCCAATTCGCAGGACACTTGAAAACCCATTGTTTTCAATGTGCCCGGTTCACATATGTGTGGTGCATTCGCACTCCGCATTGCAAAAAACAGTATGCCTTTTCTGTGCAGTGCGGTGCGAATTCCCAGTCCGCTGAGTTCAATGGGTGCGCATCTAACACGGAGATGCACTCCGCACTGAACGGGGATATTTTCCCTGCTCGTGGCTCCTCCCCCATCTCTCCCCCTGCAGCTGCTGCGCTGTGGGAATGGACAGGAGCCGCCGAACGGTGGCTCCGCCCCTTCCCGGCAGCAGACATGCTGGAATTCGCACCAGACAGGTGTGAATCCAGCCTTAGGGCACTATTTTTAGCGCAAAAGCTCCTGAAAAACACCCCAGTGTGAAAGGGGCCTAACAGATAATCTGATATTGGTCCTAAAAATAACAAAGTTTGAACAGAAAAGTATGTGAAATCAGCAGTCTCTAATAAAATTTAGTAAGCCCTGATAACGTTTCACAGTGGATGGGAAAATTGTTGGTTTTGTCTGAGTGAGTTTGTATTCATACAGGGAATGAAGGCACAGTTGGCTTTTTTAAAAGATATATAGGTATATGGTTGGACTAGTACTTCCCTAAAATCTGGATTTCTCACACCATAGGAAACCAGAATTCACACATGATGACAGATCATGTATGCAACTTTGCTAGTGGCCTGATGTTTGCAGACAAAGCCATGAAAACACTGGCATCACTGGGTACAGTTATATTGGTCCAGCAGAACTACATTAACCTCAACCAGACCACAGATACCTGAGTAATCACAGGCAGCATTAACTTCTACAGCAAACACAAATGTCAGGGCATACCCATGGTGACATGTCCACGGTTCGCATTCCCAAATGACCATCCAACATTAGGGTATGTTATTAAAATTACAGTAGCATTTGGAAAACTGTCATTACTTTTGGGTTCAACCAGCTGTTGGCATCCATGGAAAACAGTGCTGATAAAAGTTGAATGCATTCACCGCAGTTAAAGTATACATGGATGAACACACGCTTTAGGTTTGGGCCTTGGCATGTTTAAGTTCTTGGCACTGACATAACATGAATCTACTAGGCACATCTTCCCAAAAGCCATATTTCTGTAGCCTTCATTTGTATAAGTAGTTCATCCAGACAAAGTACCAAGCCGGCACTAGGATATTATATTGCACACGGTATTTTAAAGGGAATACTGTCAACTATTCAATAAAAAGTTCCCCCTTTGAAGACCAGCCATTTTTGGAATTGCATGGTCATTGGCTTGTTTTTCTAGGCTGCCCAAAGGCAATGAGATACCTTGGGCACTGTGGTGTATATATAGGTTTGTTTCAGCTGGTTCTCTAAATAGAATGATTTGATTTACTAAATGAGTAGAAACCTAATCATGTGCCGGGGATTTAAAGGCCAACTGAAGTTTCAGGCCAAATACTAAAAATGAAATTAGGATGCAGCAAAATAAGTTCTATACCCTGCCTTTGCTTTTTGTAAATTGCCCCCAGACCCAACCCAAAAATGTATTTCCCACTGTATGCTACAGAGAGGACTGCTGTGCCCTCTCTGCAGTACACAGTGGGAAAATACACTTTTGGGTTTGTTCTGAAGGGTGGTTGCCTCAGCAGCGTTCCAACTCAACCCCTGCAGAGTCATACCTACAGTTCACCATTTAGCAGCACTTGCTTGCAAATAATTAGGTGATTGATCTGACCACAGCTTCACTGGGCATTATTCTGCTCTGGTAAATCAACCACAATGAGTAACACAGAGCTAAAGGGAACCTGTGCTGAGAGAATTGAAGAGGTTGCCACTGCTGATGTCTCCTCAAAATGCTGTTTGGCTGTAAAGCTGCTCTACTGTCTTCAACATTCTCAGACTTTGCTCTGATTTCACCCAACACATGCTTGTTATGGGACAGGCAACTTGCATTCTAAGGAGGACAGCTGTGGAAGCCCCTAAATCCTTTCAGGTTAGGGTTCATTTAAGTGAAAAGAAAAGGAACACTGCAACAGAAAATAGGAATTTGAAGATAAAGATGATGCCATAGACAATGATTTGTCCATTTCTGGCAGGGGAGACAGAAGGAGCATTAAAAATAACAATATACACTGCATATATGCATATACAGAACAAACCTGATATCTTCACATCTTACATTCAGATATAAAATCCACCACAGTAATACAACAGTGTGGAGAGAATCCCAAGGTCTGAGAGGCACAAGACATAAAAATGGTGTGGTATTAGTAGTGTACAGCATTGCTGTCCGAAATACATAACAAGCTTATTTAATAACTGCAAAGGAACTAATGTCATCCATATTCAATTTCATGTAATCAGATAGGAAATCATTTTTGGTTGCTTGCTATGGAACACTGCACATTAGACAAAATCATTGCCCCCTGCACCACCTCAATATGGATGAGCTTGGGCTCGGAAGCTAATGAGCTGAAAGTGGAAGATTTCCCCACCCCACATGAACACAAAAGGGCAGGGATGCATGTGACATCACTGATCGAATATAGCCATGATGTCACAAGCATTCCCACCCACAGCTCATTGGCCCAGCAATGACAGCTAACTCCTAGTGAACCCAAGACCATCACTACTTCTCATTAAATAAGCTTCTTTAAGTGGCACTCTACATGCAAACGTCAAAGTGCAGCTTGCTGTACAAACTAAAACACACCATTTATGATCAGATATCACCTCCCCATACCTTGGGATTTTGGTTATTCCAACTCAAAAACTAGCAAGAGACACCGGTGGTGCAAACTGCTTTGAACACAATCGATAAAAAAAAAAAATTAAATTAAATGGTCCATACAGTAATAAACAGTACATTTGGCCAAAACGCCAGCAAGCAAAACATTATTTTTAAAGACTTATCCACTGCCCTATATGCCGGAGCAGCCATAAATATCTTTGGCATAAATTGTTAACCAAGATAAGGGATATATGGGACATATTTAACACAAGCAGTTGTATCTTGCTTGCCCACAAAACTGCTGTTATGTCAATGTTTTGGGGCCCTCAGGTCAGTAGCAAAGGAAAGTTCTTAAAAATCCACAGCCTAGAGCAGATATGTAGAAAGGCAGGGAGCAGTGGTACGCCGCAAAGCTTTTCATTTAAGGTGACCTTGTCTTCACAGTATATGTACTAGACTGACCACATCAGTATATATAGACAATTAGCTCTTACTGAAGGTTTCTGCATGATCTCAGTTGGTTCTTCAGGATTTCTGTCAGAGCTGTGGTGACATAATGCATGTAAGATGTGGGGGAGGAATGGGTGCAAACCTGCAAACTTATTTGCACAAAAATGTAAGAATAAACTGAGATCACACAGAAAGATTTACAACCTACTTTAATAGTATGTATGTTAATTTGATGACCAAGTCACTTTTTGCTTTGCTCAAGAGCAATGGGTTGTGAGTTCCATGCACAATATCCCTATGATTTAGCATTATTACGTTATTTCCTACACTATTTGGAAACTGCTCTCTAACATATTTTTACAGTAAAGTACTGATAATATGGGACCAACATGTATAACAGTCTCATGGGTAATTTTCAGAAACAAAAATGGCTTACTGCTTGCATATGGGATGGCTTAAGAGCAGCAACGGTGATTCAACAGAGGCAGAAAAGTTTGCGCTCTACTAACAATGCTTAGAAGTTGTTTATTGTAGCATGTTTTAAGCAGATTTAGGGCTCACTACTGAAATATAATCTTTCAGTCTAACAAACTGTTTTTCAGCAATCACTGTTTGGATATTCCACCAGCAGCTTCTCTAAATACAACAGCCAGCAGGGAAGGTTCATCTAACCACGCTGTTTAGCTTATAGCTGAACTCCAGGTATAGTTTGTATTGCATAGAAACAATGTGAGTATGCATATTCGAAACCCGTGTGACTGCTTTAGAAGCAGCAAATCACAGTAGCAGTCACTGCTACTACAGCGATCAGTGCAGTCTTCTTGGTCCCATGCTGAATGGCTGCCCTGATGCACCCTTACCACAGGGGATCGCTAGCTTGGCACCGTTGTCATTCTGAAAATTCATTCTCTGATTGGATGAGGTGGAGATCATGATATCACTGCCCCGCCCCTTCACCTCATCCAATCAGAGAATGCTTTGCATAATTTGCTTTGCAATAAGGGCATGATATTTTCAAGTCAGGAGCTGATGAAATCAGTAAAATCATTAGGAAAGTAGTTAATGTTCAACTACAACCCAAATAATATTTTGTTTGTTTTGTAGAATGGGGAAATGTTAGAATGGGTCTTTATTCCTGTCTTTGGGCCCTTTGAAGTCTTTCTCTTTCTTCCTGCTCTGTTTGGCAAACATCAGAAAGACAGTAAGCTGAAATCTCCCCATAAATGACACAGGCAGCAATAAAAATCTGACAGAAGTTTGAATCTTTCTTCACCCTATCCATAACTAAAATAAAAGTTTTGCTTAGAGTTGGATTTAAAGTGGTAGTAAACCCTCATTTTCAGCCAAGGAAGCTGCCATCTTGGCCCCTGTTTACTCTATAACTGCCATGATGCTGCACATGTGATCAGCTATGACACCAGCCATTGGATGGTTTGACAGTTTGGTTTAGAGCACAACCGATGGGAATGTTACATTTCTGGCACGTGTAACTGGTTTTTAAACTGTTAAATGGATGGGTATACTACCGCTTTAACTATGCTTGATGGAGTTCTTGTTTACTGGGATATTAGAATATTTTCTAATAATGAACA
The DNA here is from genome assembly GCA_018402905.1 of Glandirana rugosa. Lineage (NCBI taxonomy): Eukaryota > Metazoa > Chordata > Amphibia > Anura > Ranidae > Glandirana > Glandirana rugosa. Next base: position 1,197,875 of record BLSH010247086.1, read on the forward strand.
GCCTATTTAATATACCATTGCCTGACATGTTATTATAATAATTCCACATACTATAAAATTGATCTATTGCTACATGTGTTGATTTCTGATTCCTTGCACTTAAATGAGCACAAACTCAAACAAAACGTAATATCCCATTAGTAACCCTTTATAGAAGGATAACACGATTAGGTTTTAGCTGCTCCGGCATATTAACTGTTTAGTGTGAACATTTGTTCATACAAGAAATGGACTTAAAAAAAAAAACTCACCTAAACAAAGAGCAAGACAAGACCCAAAAATAAATCTTTGGTTAAAGTTCCCTTCCTTATTGTATAAAGCAATTTGTTAAAAAAAAAAAATAGGTCATCTAATACTGGTATAATAAAGAGCTAATAGCTAAATACTAAAAGTGGAACTTGGAAGTTTTTGGACATGACTATTTAAAGTCAAAGGTAGTTTGAAATGCAGATTGTATTCATCCTTACTTATCTATTACAATCCCTATTACTACTACTACTTAGCAGTTATGCTGAAAACAAAATAACTTTTTTTTTCTTTTAGAGAAAAATGTTGCTTTCCATTACAAAGTAAAGGACAATCTTTGGTATGACATAATTTGCATGTCTGGAGGCTGTATTGAAGGGTACCTGTCCCACAATCACAGTGGAAGCAGCCAATTAAGTAACTGGATTACAGCTAATACAGCAACTACAAAGCAACAGTTCCATCTCTGCCTGAACTTCAGACAGTGGGGTCTTTGCCAGGTTTGACCATATAAACCTATAACCATTCTGACTGAAAGCCTTTACAAGATAGCTACACATATGCACGTGGCTGGAATGTAATCTTGTCAGTTATTCATTATATGGTAATTTTTGTATATTGATCACCACTAGGGATGAGCTATGGTTTGGTTGGAACCCGGAAGCAAGCTGTCAGTGCTACGGCCAACTAGCTGCGGCCTGCTCTGCAGCTGCATATACACAAAGGGGAATACATGTGACATAATTGAACTTTTTATGGCTACATGTCTTTATTAGGTCATTGACATTGACCTAACATACCATGTGACCATTATAGATCAATGATTTCAGCTGCAACCCCTCCCCTCCACTTTGTGAACATGCTGTTCCGGGGCAGGGAATGCTCAGCTGATTGGGCCGGCGTTCCATCAGAATCGGTGACCCATCAGAATAGGCAACGAAAGTGACGTTCTGTCACAACACTGCGATAGCCATCTTGCTACACCCCACACTTGTCCACAGTAAGCTTGCAGTCAGAAGGTGGCAGCGGACATCTTTTTACACCCAGCCAAGGCTTGCGTTTCACACTTATTTTTACCAGGAAACTGAGCTTATATTGTGAAATACAGTATTTGGAAATCCGTGACACTGTTTTGATGTTGAATTTTAAAAGCAGCGGCAAGCTTGCTGATCTCACAGGTTTGCTAATCTGACAGAACACCGCTGCTTTTAAAATTCAACACCAAAACAGTGTGACGGATTTCCAAATACTGTATTTCACAATATAGGCTCAGTTTACTGGTAAAAATAAGTGTGAAATGCAAAACTTGGCTGGGTGTAAAAAGATGTCCGCTGCCGCCTTCTGACTGCAGGCTTACTGCGGACAAGTGTGGGGTGTAGCAACATGGTTGTCGTAGTGTTGTGACGGACCGTCACTTCCGTTGCCTATTCTGATGGGTCGCCGATTCTGATGGAACACTGGCACTAACCGCTTCCTTCTGGGTTCAGCCCAACATGGGATTCGGACCAAACCCAAGCTCATCTCTAATCATGACATACCAAACTGGAGCTTTAGCACTTAAAGTGGCTGCCTGTTTATGCAACAGGAACGCTTTAATAATGTATCGGTTGAATTAACGGACCTACTTCATCTTCTATAAAACCAAGGAAAAAAGCATGATACCCTGTTACATTTTCCCCATATATTCATGAGGTACAGACACACAAAAATACACAATTCCCTGAGTCCAGGAAATTAACAAAGACATCAATTAAAAAAGAGGTAGTATAAATCAGGAATTGTAAAGGCAACGGGCACCATTGGCTCTTGAGTAAACAGCTCTGCAAAGGCTCTTCTGACATTCAGTCAACATTGAACACATCGGCTGACTAGCATGTCGATCTCCATTCCCGAGAGTAAACAAGCGTGTATACTGCAAAGAATCTCAAGCATCAGTCCCAAATAGGCTGCGCTTCATTTAAAAAATGATTATGTCTATGGGTAAGTGTATACAGTATATTATAGTATTCATAACATAAATAGGACTCCATCTTCATTACACATCTCAGTAGCATTGTAGTCTACAAATGTGATGTAACTTGCATGACCATAGCCAACCTTCTAAAGAAATCAAACATTTTAAGAGAATTATTAAATGGATATATGGGTGATTGAGGTTCTCCACTAATGTCCTGGGGTTTAAGGCCTCTTGTTTTACTCCTGAGTAATGTCCTGAATACTATTTGTGTAAGGCAGTACTGTTTTACTGAGATACTAGAAGGCACAGCTGTCTGTTTAGATAGCAAATGTTACATAATAATAAGTATTTGCCTGAAACCAACAAGAACATAGACTAAGATTAGTTAAAACACGCTTGTTTACAGAGGTAGTAGGTATTTCAGGTAGGAAGCCATGCTATAATCAGCCAATTAACAGTACTGTATTCAAAGTCTAACAGAGGCCGTTTCTCTATTTTGCCTTTACAACTCCTTAAGTAAAAACATTCATCACAAAGCATGTAAAATAATAAAAAAAACACATTTAGGAAGTATTTCTGATGAAGGGTAAGGGAAGACATACAAAACACAAATATAGGTAAAGCAGCGAAATGGAGTTCATCGTGTGACCAGCTGAGGTAGACATAAATCTAAGGGACTGCTTGACGTCCCTTTACAACAAAGATAAATGGCATCAAAAACCTGGAGAGTTTCTAATCCATTCACTTTCCAGCAAGCCAACCTTCACAGTCAATAGATTTACTCTATGGAACATTCTGTGGGAGAATTGTGATGTATGGGATGTGAGAAACCAGATTCCACATTCATTTGTTTTGGCTCCGTTCATTGTCCTTCGAACAGACACTAATGTTGGACGCATCTGGCTTTATAGGAATCGTCATCTTTAAAATGTTTTGGGCATGTGGATCTTGTGAGGTACTGTGAATGAATGTTCCTCAGCAGCAGACACTGGCCATTTTTTTAGCGGTTGGTCAAGACAGGGTCCTTCGCACATTCTTCACTGTTAAATGAATAAGGTGAGGGTAGAGTGGTGCTGATAACAGAGTACAGATTGATTTCATCATTGGATTCATGGGAGTAACGCCCAGAATCGTTGGTCTCGTGGCTTTCCTCACTGTTCCCAGAATGCTCTGTGTCTGCTGCTATGCTCCTCCTTATCTGGAAGGAGTCTGGGTGGCCTGGTGGGGTGGAGGATGTGTCTTCTCCCAGCAGTACAGTTGTACCAGGCTGGTATAAACAGGTAGCCTTTACAATTCTTGAGTTTGACTGTTGAGGAAAAATATCTGGTCATTATTGCCACACAAAATATGCAAATACCTAATACCTATCTGCAAGCAAAAAATGTACCTGTTCCAAGTGGTCTTTTTTACGGTCATTGAAAAATAACCATTTTTTCTTTGTGTTTTTTTTCACAACTGGTCCATAGCCATTAATGATGAGATCTGATCCACCCTAGAGTAAAAACAGGCCTAGCTTTAAATGTCAGTAATTAAAATAGAATGATGAAAAAAACATCACTGTTATTTGCAAATAGTGTGGTGTCAACAACTTTTTTTTAGCCATTTTTGAATGCATTTGCCTGGCTTTCAATGTATTTGATAGCGTCACGCAGTTTTACTGAACTTAAGGCTGGATTCACACCATTGCGGTGCGAATGCCAGCCTGTTTGCCTGTGAGAAGGGACGGAGCCGCCGTTTGGCGGCTTCTGTCCGTTCTCGCAGCGCATCGGCTGCTCTGGGAGGGGAGGTGCAGTGAGGAGGGGAAAGATCCCCGTAAAATCGCCGTTCCCATACGGAGCACATCTGCAGATCATATTCGCTCCCATTGAACAGAATGGCCTGGGAATTCGCACGGCATTGCATGAGAACTGCGAATGCACCGCACCTATGTCAACCTGACACATTGAAAACAATGTGTTTTCAAGTGTCATGCGAATTGAATGCGGTGTAAGCGGCATCCAATTCACATAGGTGTGAACCCAGTCTAAAAAATTCATAATGATTTATTAGCTAGAAGGATATGGTAATGTAGGGCAAAGACTGTCATGTAACTGCATGTTTTGACATTATTTATTTATTTTTTTTCACAAGAAATACATTATTTATTCTTTTAATATCGCCTAATTTTTCGATTTAATTTGGGGTTGACAGCATCTATGATCTATAGAACATGTAAAATCTAAACACAAGTGTATGAAATGTAGTAGGACTACATCACAGTGTACTTTGGAGCAAACACATGCAAGTACTTATCTCCAAACCACCCACTTACCTTTGTATCAAGAAATTGATCTGCCTCAACAGCAGAGATTAAGGGATCTGCATTGCCTTCTGGCTGATTCACAGTCTTTCGTTGTTGTCTCTCATGAGAAATGAATGCAGCTGCTTGAGGTATCTGGCCATTTCCTTGAGCAATTTTTGCAATTGTGGCTTTCCTGTATATAAAAAAATGATTTAATAATGGCAGAACATCACATTGTACATGCAGACAGCAATGCAGATATCAAGAGAATGACTTTAGGTTTGCGGTATGTGACTGGAGTGTCAATGACACTGCTACTCTTTCTTAATGATACCCCCACAGTGGCCCAATAAGTAATATGATATCACTAAGGGAATGCGTTCAGGGGTGCACTGCATGTCTTGAAATGCAGATGATCTCTCTACCTCATCCAATCAGAGAACACCTTGCATTTATTAAAAAAATCTAAGGCAATTTGTGAGTGGTGGCACTGCAGAGTGAGTGATCCCCTGTGTTCACAATGCAGAAGGGCAGCTGCTTGGCACGGGAGCCGGAAGACTGTAGTGATCACTGTAGTAGTGGAAACTACTATTAATTCTCTGCATTCACAGTGGGTCCCACGGGTGTGGCATATACACTATATTACCAAATGTATTGGGACGCCTGCCTTTACACGCAGATGAAATTTAAAGGCATCCCAGTCTTAGTCTGTAGGGTTCAATATTGAGTTGGCCCACCCTTTGCGGCTATAACAACTTCAACTCTTCTGGGAAGGCTGTCCACAAGGTTTAGGAGTGTGTCTATGGGAATGTTTGACCATTCTTCCAGAAACGCATTTTGGAGGTCAGGCACTGATGTTGGACGAGAAGGCCTGGCTCGCAATCTCTGCTCTAATTCACCCCAAAGGTGTTCTATCGGGTGGAGGTCGGGACTCTGTGCAGGCCAGTCAAGTTCCTCCACCCCAAACTCGCTCATCCATGTCTTTATGGACCTTGCTTTGTGCACTGGTGTGCAGTCATTTTGGAACAGGAAGGGGCCATCCCTAAACTGTTCTCACAGCATGAAATTGTCCAAAATGTCTTGGTATGTGGATGCCTTAAGAGTTCCCTTCACTGGAACTAAAGGGCCAAGCCCAACCCCTGAAAAACAATCCCAATACTTTTGGTAATATAGTGTATATACTGTATAAATGTTGGACCAATGTCACTATGCAATAAAAATTATACCTAGAGTTCAGCTTCAACTCAAACTTAAACTGTAATTGGGCTTGCTTCTAATTTATAAGCTTGTGGGTGGCAATGGAAAGGCAAGATCAATGGGAAGCAGCAAATCTATCTGTTCTGACTTGAATGATACAGTGGTAGAGCCTTAGGTTTTCCAGGATTCATTACCACTCTTGTTCTTATCCCTTTCACAGTCCGACTGTCCAGAAAGATCTTTAAATCCATTGCAAGGTTTGCATTTATCAAGCTATGTATGACCACTCTAATGTTGGCACACATACAATTTTCTACTGATATCAACTACTTTCAGATAGTATCAAACAATCAAACAGATCATTGCAATCCACTACCATCTTTGCTATATATTGATAAATATATCAATATATTACTGTTACTTGTAGTCTACCTTGCAACGGAAAACTGGTTTTGTGCCTAAAATGAAAAAAGTACTTATAATTGATAAACTACTGCCTAGAATAATGCACAGCAAATGTACAGTGTCTCTAAGAAGTACATTGACACTCCTGACCCCTATATACTTTACTTACTTGCACTTTCTCGCTGCTCCTTGCTCCTCCTCAGCAAATGACACAACTCAGCACTTTTTGGTATGGAGGAGCGTGTGACCTGTTAACCTGGATGAGGCCTGAGCCTAGCAGTCAATTGCTAAGTCCATGAACTGTCACATGACCAGGCGAATAAAGTCCCTTCTCCCCCACGCTGCCAATACAGTCCATCTGTAGAGGAGCAAGCAGCTGCATAGAAGTGCTGGTAAAGTAAGTACAGGCATGCCCCGCTTTACGTACCCTCACTTTACATACATTCGTGAGTACGGACATACCCGCAAGTGTACGTAAAGTGCCTCACAAGTACAGACACACTGGCGTCTATGGGAAATCTTGGTCAGCTTGACATGGCACTATTCCCCGGTTTTAACATTGGCGTCTATAGGAAATCTTGGTCAGCTTGACATGGCACTGCTCCTGGTTTTTAACACTGGCGTCTATGGGAAATCTTGGTCAGCTTGACATGGCACTGCACCCGAACCATAAGTGACAGGGACACCAAACTTGGGGAGCACCGAGAGGGGACCCAGGACTATAACATACTTTGGAGTCAGCCAGCTTGCCTAGGCAATTTACCATATCATAATCCTGGGTCCCCAAGTTTGGTGTCCCTGCCACTCATGGTTCGGGAGCAGTGCCATGTCAAGCTGACCAAGATTTCCCATAGAGCTAGTGTATTTACATGCATTGAGCAGTGAAAAAAGGTATTGCTTCACTTTAAGTACATTTTCGTTTTATAAATATGCTCTGGTCCCATTGTGTACTTAAAAGTGGCATATGCCTGTATATGGAGTTTAGTAACGCCCATGCCAAACATAATGCCACCCTGTCCTGCATTGGAAATGTGACCCAAGTTACTTTAAAATCTGCATAGTCCCATTTGTTTTAGTAGTGTAACTTGCCCGCATGATCACAAGCTTCTTAAGATTTACTGAAATGTTTGCCTGATTATTTGTGAATACTATTAAATAGCCCTTTACAAATCAAACTGTATTTTATGTTTAGAGGCCTTTTAGCAAATATTTCCCTTTATAAACTCTTTCCACAGATTCCATAAAAATGAATATATTTGTTCTAGTTCTTTTAGAGTTTTGATCTAATTCTTTAAATTACAACTGTTACTTTCTGTTGAAACACTAGATCATTCCTAGGACAATCATATGTGGACAAGGCACCTTAAAACTACAATATATGTCATATAACAGCAGGAAAAAGTTAGCCCCGCTCCAGGGTAAAACTTGCCATCTTGCAGTAGATAACTTAATGCATTTTGATGGCAGCTTTTATGCTGGAGTGTAGCTACCTTTTTCCTTTTTGCTGGTGAGTCTATGTTGTTGAAAAGATCACTTGGTGAGCTGGCACACAGCAGGGATTGTGCAGGCAGATGCCTCTGAAGCTGTAACCTTTATTTTATACAATACATATATGCTGGCACCAGTGGTGGCTGGTGTTTATTTTTTTTGGAGGGGGGGCAGCAAGCAACCCCCTCGCCGGGCGGCTGGCGACATCCCTACTACCCCCCCCCCCAGCGGCTCTGGTGTGCTTGAGCATGGCAGACCCCATCTAGGTGGCAGGTGGTGGGCTTCGGGTGGCGGGCTGCGGCTCCGGTGTCCTCTCCTCCAGAACGGCAGCTTCTGCCATGCAAGCCGCTGTGTGTCTCCTGTCTCCTCCTCCTAGGCGCTAGGCATTCAATAGGATTGCCTGCCGCTTTGGCCAATCGGGAAACAGGTCTCATGACCCGCTTCCTTATTGGTGGAGAGATAGTGTGAAAATAGCGAACATTCATTCGCTATCGTCAAACACTTTTTATATAGCCTATTAGAGGCTCTGGCTCACGTGCTTCAAACCCCCCCCCCCATTTGAATCCATAGTCCAGCGCCCTGGAAGTAGATCAGGGGGCCATACACATGGATGGTGGGGCGGGCGCCCATGCACCCCTATTCCCGGGGCCGCCACTAGCTAATACCATCTGGATAACAAACAGCTTCAGGCTTTCATTTAACAGGCACAGTAAAAACCTCAAGATGCCATTATACAACATACTGTATTTGGTACATATACTGTATATTCCTAATTAATCTGAAATACCAACCTGGCTCTGCCACGATTAATCAGAATAAGCACACATATGAGAATACACGTTAATGCAATGCACACTCCAACAACAATTCCCGTCATTGACTTCTGGTCCAGATGGTAGAAACTGGAATAATCTGCAATATAGAAGCCATTTAGAAAGCTGTCATTGCCTCAGTTGTTGTGATAAAAAAAAAAAAAAACAGAATACGCAAGATCAGCAAAGTTAGTACACATCTGTAAGATGCAGTCCCAGTGATTATAATTACACACACTTAACACAGAAAACATGACAAGTAAGCTAATACCAATGGGCAGATTTATATGCTCACAAGCTCATGTTTAACAGCTTAGAACCATAGTGCTCTGGGATTTTCAAGTACAAAATGACAATAGAATAGAAGGTCATGTCCGTGCAATATCAAGGTGGTCGCCTTTGTACTTATATGTATTTCTGATTAGGTGGTAGAAGATCAATACAAAGACAAACCTGTCACTTTCACTTAAGAGCACATCAAACCTGGATAAATGGGCACTCTCTAAAAATAAGCGGGGAGAGATGGCTCTATGTCATAGTTATATAGTGATTGTTGCATGGTTTCTGAGCCTCAACAAGGCTTTAGAGAACTGCCAGCATGCACCACAGACTCCTGACTGAATAGTCGTAGACAGTTTAAAATGAATCTCCCATGAGAAAGTATGGGGAAGCTATTGCTGCCCCTCTTTTAAGAATACTTGCTGCTTGGCCATGTCTGACTTAAACAATTATGATTTACAAACCAGGAATAAGTATGCTTTAAATGAGTATCAAAAAGTGTCAGACTTCTTTATCCCAATGCTTCTTCCAGGTCAGAGACTTGGAAAGCATTTAAAGTGGTAGTAAACCCTCCTATCATTTTCAGCCAAGGAAGCTGCCATCTTGGCCTCTGTTTAATCTACAACTGCTATAATGCTGCACATGTGATCAGCTATGACACCAGCCATTGGATGGTTTGACAGTTTGGTTTAGAGCACAACCAATGGAAGTGTTACATTTGCAGCACATGCCGGAAATGTGACTGGTTTTTAACCTGTTAAATGCATGGGTTTACTACCGCTTTAAGTCAAAGTATCAGCATGAGAGCCAGGAGAGGTTGGAAATAGTAGCCCCCATACTTTTTTATTTTAACGTGATTGTCTATGCTATTGCATTTTGTACACCCAGAAACATACATTTTTTGCTGAATATATTTCATGATACGCATGTATAAAAAAACAAATAGACACTGTAATTTATAAACTTATGTGTGCTGCTAAATCAGCTGAAATTCTAGCCGTGGATGGACCTGCAAGCACCACCCAGCTCCGCAAAATCACTGAGCAAGTTAGAAAATTATTGGCTCAACAGTGACTGCATCCAATTGTCAAATACAATAGTCGGCGCTTGGGATTCCTTCACCCATTCATCCTTCAGCATAGATGCAGGAATCACTTGATTTTTCTCTCGTTCAGCCTCTTTATGGCTACTAGCTTTAAAGTGATTCTTCACTCATTGCATTAAAAATTAAGTCAGCAGCTACAAAAACTGTAGCTACTGACTTTTAATTAACAGACATTTACCTGCCCAAGGATCCAGTGACGTCCTCACCCAAGCTTGTTTTTTCTCTGATCTTTGGTCCCTGGCATGTTATCTGTGGGCAGCCGGCTGTGACTCCTTGCGGCTTCACAGCTGGCTGCCCACTGTGCATGCGTGATCCGTGCTGAGCTTTGTGAATGGTCCTGCAGCCTTCTGCTGATGTGTCCCAGAAGGTTGCAGGGAAAGAAGGGGGGAGGAGAACTTCCGTTTTGGATTGCTTAGGCCAGTGATTGGCGAACCTTGGTACCCCAGATGTTTTTGAACTACATTTCCCATGATGCTTATGCACTCTGCAGTGTAGTTGAGCATTATGGGAAATGTAGTTCCAAAACATCTGGGGTGCCAAGGTTCGCCATCACTGGCCTAGGCGTTCCAAGTGGAAGTGGGAGCGGGTACCTGTCAGAACTAGGTACATGCTACCCCATGGCAGAGGAGGGAGATAGGAGGAGAAAGAGTGGAACTTCCCCTTTTGGGTGAAGTTTTGCTTCAATGATTTTATAAAGAAAATGTCACATTTACTGTAAACAAAACTGTAGCAACCTGGGTGAGCACACATGCGTCCACCTGCTATGACTCTACACAACACAATAGGGCTATGGCTCCTGCACATGAGCAAGCTGAGCCCATCCAATGCAACCTCTGGTATATTTCCTCTGCCCAGGCAATGCATGATGGCTGTGCACTGTTGTACTTGGGTATATGGTGGCACTATCATAAATATGTGTACAGCATAGGGGCATATGCAACAAATAGCACTTTCTATGCCAAGACTGTACGCTGTACTTGGGCTGTCTGAGTGGAGGAAATACGCAGGCAGTTACATAGTTACATAGTACGTAAGGTTGAATAAAGACAAAAGTCCATCCATTTCAACCTGTGTAGGTGCTAATGTGTCAGTATCTATAATTATTCCCATATCCCTGTATATTGTGTTCTTTAAGATGCACATCCAAGAGTCTTTTAAAAACATTCATAATCCCCGCAGCCACCACCAATTGTGGAAGAGAGTTCCACATCCTTATTGCCCTGACAGTGAAAACCCCCTGCAAAGTTTAAAGTGGAATTTCACCAGTTAAAAGTCAGCAGCTACAAAAAGTGTAGCTGCTGACTTTTAACAATCAGACACTCACTTGTCCTAGGCTCCAGCGATGTGGTCGTCTGAGGGCTCGCTCTTCCCGGCTTTGGCTTCAATGGCCGGCATAGCCGTGCCTTGTGAATGGCCAGCATATCTTCTGGGACCTGTGACGTGTCCCAGAAGATTGCTGAGGGGGGGTGAACTTCCTTCCCTGTGAAAAAAGGGTCTCTGGTTCCCCCCCCCCCCCCCCAAAAAGGAAATATGCCAATTGTGGCATGTCGAGGGGTCACCTTCCCTTAAAGCGAAAGTTCCATTTTTGAGTGGAACTCCACTTTAAGCCACTAGTTAAGCTGGCCATACATTATATAATATTCTTACCCAATTAACTTTAGATTTACCTTCAATTATATAGTGCACAGGCCTGTCTAATTGCATACAAACTGAAAGTATTTAGGTCTGACGTCATATTACATGGTTTGAGTAAATCAAAAGGAAAATTGGACAAGAAAATTGTATTATATATGGCCAGCCTTACTCTCCACGGGCACAACCGGCCCATGTGCAAAGGCTCCTAAAAAATAAATGTGTACTTTGTAAAGCTTTTTTTTACTTTGCAAAGTGAATGACAGTAAAAAAAGGTTAAAGTATAACTAAAGGCAAAACTTTTTTCTTAGTTTTGGATAGAGTGGAGGGGGATTAGAATGCTTGTCGGTTTTTATTACTGTGTGTGTCCCCATTAGGGAGATCCCCCTCTCTATTTGTCCTGTTTACCATTATCGCTGAAAGCGAAAGCAAAATAAAATCCCCCAGAAAAGTAATAGATGGGAAAATCTTCCAATGGGGACACTAGCTCTGGTGACCTGGGGGTCCCAAAGAGATTCCCTTAATTTTCAGGGATTTCCTTTCACTTCCTGCTTTGGCTATTGGATAGGAAATGAAGGTAATCTCCCAAATTAAACCAAAATGGCAAAAATAATCCATACAGGGGTTAAAACCCTATCTTACTCTATCAAAAATGAAAATAAACGTTTTGCCTATAGTTCTACTTTAACTTTTTTTTAACTTTGAATACCCAAGAAAAATTGAAAAAAAATGTAGCTAACACATAATTGGTTGACTGAACATAGTCATATCTTATTTACTCAGCACACCTTTAATTTGCAAAGTGAACATTCACTTTGCTAAATGAAAAGTCTCCACTTTTTAGGTAAATCAACTTCTGTGTTAGAGATAAAGTGAAACACATCATGTCTATTGTAGAACATATTTATTTCTTCGTCTGAGCTCTCCATTTAATTACGCCTCATTTTTTGTAATGATTTAGGTTCTGTACAGTAAAAATGACAACTATAAAACAGGGCAGAATTTAGTATTGCTGAATTGGAACTTTTCTCCAAAAACTGCAACGGATTGCAAGTTCCATGATATACGATTTGGACTTGCACTTACACCCACATATAAATCACTGTCATTAATTTGTTTATTTTACGTTTATTACAGTGACAGTGTATCACCTCTGTATACAGTTATTGGTATGCTTGAATACTCTCGCTCAGTATGGGCTCATTTGTCTCTGCTGTGCAAACTTCGGCAAGGCAGAAACAAAAGCATGTCTGGAAGAATTGCTGCTTCCGAGTAAATAATGAAACGATTTCATTCCATTTATTTCCAAACTGACCTTGACTGTTGGCAGAATTAAAATGCTTTGACTTCATGCTGCTGTGTACCATCTCCTTAGGATGAACATCCAGCTCCACTAGGTTAGAAAAGGGTCCTTCTCCAACTTCATTGGAAGCCGAGATCTTGATCAGGTAGACGTTTCCAGGCAGCAAGTTTTCCAGCAAAGCCATTGTTATCGCTCCTGTAATTTAACATCCAGGTTAAATCATACATGCACAAAGGATCAGCTAAAATTCAGGTGCACTAAACAGACTTAATAATAGTAGTGGTGCTCAGTCAGCTAAAAGCTTTCTTCCCCATGACTGCTGATGCTGAATTCACTAAGCTATAATGATTGCTACTTAACATAACCTGTATTTGAGTGTTGATAACAACAGTCATGTGTAAGACATGTATTACAGCTCAATTAATTGAGATTTTGGAATGAAAAATGGGTGGCCCTGTCATGTCATTCACTAGAGAGCTGATATAGATACTTAAAGCCCAACTCCGGAGATCTAAAAATTCCTCACTGCAGTGGCACTGCGCCTGCACTGCAAGGGTTACCTACTGCTTTAGGTCTAAGGGAGAGTAAAAGCACTTTTACTTACCTGATCCTCCGCTACACTGGCAGATTGTGCTCCCCTATGCTCCAGTGGGGGGTTGTCCCATCCAGTGCATTGCTACGGACCTTGCATTATGACATCAGCACTTTAAAACACTAGAGCATGGGAAGAAGACGCTGTGGACTGGTCTGGCAGCATTAACTTTTTAGAGGATTAGGAAGGTAAATCTTCTTTTCTACACCCCTAGACCAGTGGTTGTTAACTTATGAGCTAAAGGGGGTTGCTTTTTTTGGTTGGGGATATGCTGCAGAAGAAAGTACAAAACTGGGGACATGTTACATAAGACTAGTAGAGATCAATGCTAATATCCTAATTAATGTTTTCACGACAGACTGCTGAGGTCCAAGGGCAGCACATAATATACCAAAGGGTCATATGTGGCCCTTGGGCTGCAGGTTGGGCACCAGGGCCCTAGGCTTTAACAAGCAGTTAAAGTGGAACTGCAGTCTGCTCACATAATTTGTAATAAAAACATTGTTGCCATTCTGAAGCTTCCCTCCAACCACTTTGCATATTATTTTATATATACTGCGATTCTGTACTTGCCAAATATGCTGCAGAAATCTCCCACCGCTAAGTGTGGCTGCATCCATTTTAACTGTGGGCAGCTGACATCCTGGATTTACACAGACACACAGAGGCACACTTCCAGCTCTGCAGTTTTCATTTGCCCTCTTATGACTCATCCCCCCTCCCTTCCTGGCAAACGCTCACAAGAGTGAGAGAGAGAGCTGTGCATGATGTCATAACCCTAGGAGAATGACCAGACAAGAAACAGGAAGTGGGCTGTATAAGGTATTTACTGGCAGAAAAAAAATGTTTTACTATCCAAAGTTAAAACAACAAGGGAAGAAGATTTTATAGATGGAAAGTTGAAAAAAATGACTGAAGTTCCACTTTAACTTTTGCATCGCAGGCATGGCCCCACTGCAAAAGAAAACGTTTCAGTTTTCCAGGAGTTGATCTTTTAGGGATAAAAAACCGACACAGATATAAGTTGTCTGGTGCTAATTCCTATTAGTGTTAATAAGTCTCAGACGCTAAAGATACTGTAGGAGGTGGTGGGTCTAGTGTACATAAAAGTTTAATAAATAGTGTCTGTTCTGTCTATGATACTATGCTCTGCAATAATTCATTTGTACACAATTCATTTGGTGTCTGCTGGAGCTATAAAGCCAGAAAAAACTGACCAGACTAAGAATACTTAGTGCTACCTACAAGTATGTTTGTTGATTTACCACATGGAAGCTAGGTGCATATTATACAGAGGGCCTCTACATTTATTTTACTTGCATTTAAGACCTGCATATCAAAGTGCTCAGCACCCCACCCTATTCAGTATTCCAACGTAAAAACTCCTGTGGCCAATAAAGTCTACCATATTGGACTTTTGAATGGTAGGTTTGGATCTTAGCTCTAGGTGGGTGAGGCTAAACTCAAAGTCAAGCAGAAGTCAAAAGTACAATGTGCAGATGGATCCACTTTGGGAGATTTTCTCTAACTTCCTGGTGTGTCACTTGGACAGGAAGTAACATAGAACTTCTCTAATAGGATACAGACAGCTATAAAATAGCCTGGAAGGGATATCCCTATTCCTTAACCCAGCAACTGTCAACTGAGCTAAAGGGGGCTTCAAATGTAGCCCCTGACATCTCCAAAGGGCTGCACAAAATGTTCAATATATGTAATGCCTGAGAGGACTGTCAGAAACTGCAGTCCTGATAGAAGAAATGAGGGCAGAGAGTGTGGACATGCTACGTGCTGGGGATATGCTGCAGAAGACAATACGAAACTGGGAACAAGAGGTTAGTAGAGATTAACATTATTACCAAAATAAATGTTTCCATTACAGACTGCTGAGGTGTGAGGCCTGCACATCATTTACCAAAGGGCCACATGCAGCCCTTGGTCTGCAGGTTGGGCACCAGGGCCCTAACCCTTCCCTACTCTATCCAAAACCTAAAGTTTTAACTATAAATGTACTGTAATTGTTACCGCTATGTAAATTCTATGCTAAAATTTACCACTATGATTGAGTCCTTCCAGAAGGCTAAACATGAAAGAGTGGAAGAGCAGGCTGGAGAGTCTCTGCTGCTTGTCGAAATAAGATTTATTTTAGAAGAAGGATGTGGTGTGTTCTTATCACATTAACCTCCCTGGCGTTATGATTCTGTCTGGAATTTTGTACCAAAAGCGTTGCAATTGTTTTGTAAGGAAATGTGGTGTTATGTATTATAGGCCTGCAATTCTTAGTAAGTACTTACTTAAACCTGACCAAACAAGACTCTAGTAGACATCCCAGATGTAATAAAAGATGAAACACAAAATCATGAATTATAATCTAATAACTAATATTTTATTTAATAATGTAATAAAGAATAATGAATTTAGTCAAACAAAGAAAATTCAGTACACATCTTGAGTATGATACACTTTGAAGCAGGGGACTGCACAAAGTCCGACATCGCAGTCAGGACAATAGTATCTTGTCTCTTTTCGGACTTTTTTCCCCTTGCTATCTCTTTTTGAGCAGCACACTACGCACATTCTGGCAGGTGCTGCCTTTTTTGCAGTTG
>BLSH010247086.1:1215308-1260904 GCA_018402905.1 Glandirana rugosa
CGTCTGTGACTAGCCAACCATTCCACCTATTAAGACCGTAGTCGTAAGTACTATCTGACTTCTCCCCTATCGGATACCTCTCTATTCGGTTACTCTTCTCTCAACGTTATCCGTTCCAGGTAGAGAGATGGGCTAACCGTCTCTACGTGATTCTGACTGAGAGAAATATAGGCCGTCGTCTCCCCTTCAGTGTATATGTGTCGTGGTGGATGACAACCATCGACTACGATGATGTCGGATCTTAAAAGAAAATTGGAGGGATCGCCAAAAGGGCACAGACTGTGCCCCATTTTTAAGGGACGATGATAGCAACTAGGGCACAGTCTGCTCGCTGTGCGCTCTGCAGCTCACCCCGTGTCTGACACGGGATCAACGATAGTAGCAGGGAATTTTTACCCCGTGTCAGACACGGGAAAACCGCTAGGGAGGTTAAAAGAAAATTCTAGGCTGTAGTAGCATCAGCTACCAACAGTAGGTGGTGCTGTGTATATGTGACTTCCCCTCTGCTGCCGGATATAAAGAGAGTCAGTCTTAGTGCATCTCTGCCAATCGGGTAGAGAGATGGACCTTGCCTATTGCAACTCTCTTCTCATTGGCTTATCTCTCCATAGGCTATCCCCTCTTCAGTCTATCATGAATGCTGATGCCAGAATTATCCACCTTACCAACCGATCAGTGTCTGCCACCCTTCTCTGCCAATCCCTACACTGGCTCATGACCGCTAAGCAAATTAAAATCAAAATACGAACCACAAAGCCATTCAAAACTCTGCCCCCAGCTTCATCACCAATCTCCTACTTTCAAGCTCCCTTGTCTCCTCCTCCCATGCTTGTCTCCAGGATTTCTCCAGAGCCTCTCCCATCCTCTGGAACTCTCTACCTCAACCTGTCCGGCTATCTCCTACTCTGGCTGCCTTCAGTTGATCCCTGAAAACCTATCACACCTCCAACTAATCTTTTACAACTTCCATCAGCTCATTCCACACAGTTACAACCTTTTATACCACCTGCCCCACCCTCTTAGATTGTAAGCTCTTCTGAGCAGGGACCTCTTAATCCTCTTGTATTTTATTGTATTGTAACTGTATTGTCTCCCTTTTATTTTGTAAAGCACTGTGTAAACTGTTGGTGCTATATAAATCCTGTATAATAATAATGACAGCATGCGCTCCAGCTCGGCCAATCAGAGGAAGCCTTGTATTCATTGTTAAAAATACAAGCCTTCTCCCGAATGGCAGAGATATGCTGAGACCAACTCTCTTTATATCCTACAGCAGAGGAGAAGTCACTCTTACTGCTTACTGTATGTAAGTAATGCTACTTCAGTCAATTACAGCAGCGCCAGACCGTTCAAGCATGGAAATAAAAACTTTTATGATAAAAGTAGACCTGGAATGCTCTTTTAGCTCTTTAGGGGTCTAATCATGCTAGATTTTTTACTCATGTAATACTGTAGAGCAATAGGGTTTATTGTATTGCTATTGAGTAATTCATTAGCTGCTTAGAATCCCTGGTGTTAGAATGCACATGACAGTCATTAATAATTAACTTCTTCTCACTGTCTCACTGTCACAAAACTGAAGTCTTAATTTACAAGGCAGAGAATTTAAACACTCTTTGTGGTTCATCACAAATGACTGCACTGCTGTATAAATGTGAAGATATCATAGGAGATGAACATTACACCTTGCACATCACAGAGGTCAAGTTCCAGCAGTGTAAAGTCCGCCTGTAGACCACAGTACCTTTGACGGGTGCCGATTACATGCATTCATTTAGAAGAGTCCATTAATAATGAACAGCCGAGTCAGGCAACTAAACGATCTGAAACTCCGTCACCACTACCTTGCAATTATTATTAAAAGCCATGACAATGACACATGTAAGACACAGCTCAGGGTTTCAAAGACTTTCCATTGCAGCTGTATTAAAAAGATAAATCAAACGTTTCCTTCTGACCAATGGTTTCCAATGTGATGTTCATTGCTGAATTGACCAAAACCGTAACAAAATGTCAAAGCTGCAGGTGAACGTAACACGGCCAAAGCCTGCTCAAGGGCTTAGTGACTGTGCTATAGAGATAGTTAAAGTGGAACTAAACTCTTTCACACAACATTAATTCATTTCAATCTTTATGCTGCTAACCTTAGTAAATAGATAGCAAGGTCTTTTATATTTACTTGTTTTAGGGTGCATTCACACCAGGTGCGGTGGGACTGCGTTGGGTGGCTATTCCAGCTAAGCCCCACCACACCTGCTGCAAGACAAGGTTAAAATGTCGTACAGGCAGTGTGTGCTACAAAAAAAAATACACGTAGTACTTTTTTTTACAGAGCAGTCACCACGTGCTGGCTGATAGAGCTTTATGAAATGTCACTGTTTATTAAGAAAAAATAAAAAGTGAACAGTGCAATGCGCTGGGTTTGGGGTCTTCACTGCGACCCACACCAGCCGCTGCGTTGTAACTGTATGAATGTATCCTTAGGCCATGTTCACACTGTTCCCGCCACGAAAGTTGCACGACTTACGATCTGACTTTGCTCTACGATTTCGGATCTGACTTCAATGTGACTGTAATGAACAGGATTCAATTTTGACCTGACTTTTGAGATGAGTGTGACTTGTCCTTTGACCAATCAAAACAATTCCTTTGGCTCTGGAATTGATGAAACCTCACGCTAAATTTATCAAAAGAAAAAAATGGCGTGCGCCCCCCCCCCCCTCCCCAGGCCCTATGGATCGTGAGGGGGAACCCTGAGTCAAAAAAAAAAAAAAAGAAAACGGCATGGGCCCCCCGCCCCCCAAATCCATACCCCTATCCGAGCATGCAGCCTGGCAGGTCTGGAAAGGAGGGGGGGCAAGCAATCACCCCCCCCATATAGAGGGCATGTGGCCTGGTATGGTTTGGGGGCGGATCGTTCCCCCCCCCCCCTTTTCTGGCCTGCCAAGCTGCATGCCCAGATAAGGGTCTGGTATGGACCTTGGGGGGGACCCCACGCCGTTTTTTTTTCTTCAATTTTGGCATGGGGTTCCCCTTAAAATTCATACCAGACGTAAGGGGGGGGGCCTCACGCCATTTTTTTTTTTCAAAACATTTTGCATTGCTAAATATATACAAAAAAATCAGCGCCAAATAATCTAAGTGAATTTCTACCCTAATTAAATAATAAAATGAATACGTTCGCAACAATACCTTCGGGAAACGAGCCGGACTGCAGAACCTGCTATAACGCTGGGTGCCAGGACGATAGGCACCATTGCATGTGAGTGGAATAAATTTTAATTTTTATCAATAAAATTTTAAACGACATTGGGCAATGAGGATTCTTTTCTGTCATCCATATTTATCTGCTTAAAGTACTACTATCACCAGGACTGCCAGCAACAGATTTCTCCAGGGGTCTCCCCACATGCGTGAACGACCATACTAGAGATAGTTGGTCAACATCTAGGGGTGAGTGTACATCCATGTGGGGCACCCAGTCTGAGCACTTTTGAAGCACGGTTATCATCCATTTAATAGCACAAGCACTTTATCACATTAATTGGGACTTGTATGGACTATTGAACGTTATTTCTTATTTGGTATTTGCACCACTCAGCGCGGTAAATTATATGGTTTTCCACTGTATATATTATATCATTTTGCATTGCTAGCATTGCCTCTGAGCACAAGTCGCATGTTACAAGTCGGATCAGTTAAGATGCTGATCTGACTTGGATGTGAATTTTTTTAATTCTATGGGCTGAAATTGCACCCAAGTCGCACCAAAGTAGTGCAGGAACCTTTTCAAAAGTCGGACCAGTTAAGACGGCTCCTATAGGGAACCACTGATTATGACATGTCATACGACTTGTGCTCTCAAAGTCAGAGCGCTTGTCGGACTAGTGTGAACCGGCCCTTAAACTTTTTATTTTTTTTACTTGTCTTCAGCTGCTTCTTGGTTTCTGGCCTAGGCCAAAATTATGTCATACATCCCATGAGTCTTCAGGAGAAGAGGGGGCTTTCTCAGCTAAGCACACCCTCCCGACTGCATGCCTGAGCTAAGCGCAGATAGATTCTAGGAAGTAGATGCTTCATGAATCACCTGCCCTCATTGGATGAGGCTAGAAATGCTAGAGGGGTGATTTTTCTACAAAATAAAGCATGGAGACATGGATGGATGGGTGAGTTTGCTTGAATATTAAAAATTAATTCAATGGCATTTTCAGTTTGAAGTGTCAGATGCAGTTTAGTTCCACTTTAGGGTTGGCAGAATTTTCTGTGTATGGCCAGAATAACCTACTTGAGAAAGAACCAGTGGTTGTCATGCTTAATGCTGCATTTAATTGAGATAAAGCTAATTTATGATTCAAGAGCTTCATTCTCCGACTGTAATGCACAAGGCTTTTAAACTGTGACCTCAGTCATGCTTTTTGTGCAGCCTGTGGTAATCAAAGAAGTAGTGGAAAACTTCATAAAGCGAGAACTGCCCATAGCGCTACTCAAATTGTGTTATGAAGTGTTAGGTGAGCAGAGCACTCTCAGCAGCAGCTGTGTCTTGTCCTTTGTGACATAACCTTTGCTATAATGTACCTGTGCATTATAAAGCTGTCATGGGGTTCGGATACTTCACAGACTTTGAGACTATAAAACACTGATCAAAATACTGCTATAGAGACTGCGAGTCTGATTGACTTTCAAGGGGAAGTCAGATTTAAGGCTTCCCATGCTTAACCTCTACATGAAAAAAAAAAGAAACATCTGTAGGAGCCTCGAGGGTGTTTTAGCTGGTGCAAGTCCATTAACTCATTAATTAATTCAATGTTTCAACATTAATGACTTTTAAATACTTTCCAGTGAGGCCAAAAATATTATTTACTAACGTGTCAAAAACATCTCTGTATGCTAACCTTCGTATGAGACAAATCTTTACTAATTCATCAATATATTTTATATTGTATATAGTTGGAAGAAGGAATCTAGCAATCCAGAAAACATACATCTTCAACAGCTAAAAGAGAAATATGGCCAGCGCTTTATTGGTCATACTTCTCTTGTGGGTCAGAGGAGTGCACTTGTGCTGAAGCCTGTTGTTGGCTAATGTCACAGAGCCGGTTCAGGCTCTGGATGGATTCTGACAATAATGTTGGGATCCACCCAGATGCCCGATCAGTAGCTGGCTCAGCCTTTTAGTGCACAGCTGAGAGCCGGAGCCAGCTGTCCCTGCCTTCTCCACAGCCTGGCACTCCAGTGAGCACTGAAGGGGCAGAGCAGAGAGTGCTGACTGACAGTAAGCTCTCTGCTCAGTGCGGAAGAAGAACTGAGCAATCAGCACAGCGGTGATGTGAATGCTCAGTTCTCAGGCTCAGTGCCAGCAGGGGGCAGCTGTTGCATATTGGGGTTTTTTTTTTTTAAATCCCATATGTCTCCCTAAGACTCCATTCACAAGACCATTCAAATGAGATCTAGCTGTTTTTCAGATGGATTCGATTGGAAACTCAATGTTGGTCTATAGACTAGTGATGGCGAACCTTGGCACCCCAGATGTTTTGGAACTACATTTCCCATGATGCTCATGTACTCTGCAGTGTAGTTGAACATCATGGGAAATGTAGTTCCAAAACATCTGGGGTGCCATGGTTCACCGACACTGCTATAGACTGATAGACAGGAGGATGTAAATGGATGCACATCTATATACATCCAAAAAAAAAAAAAAATGAAAAAGGATTGCACTTTTTTCCCTTTTTTCAGACAAACACATGATGGATTGAAGGTATAGGGATGTAAATGGGGACATGTTTATTTACATCCACATGCCCATAGACCTAACATGGGTGTGTTAAAAGAGAAGTATGGGTTTCCAAAAAAAAAAAAAACTCATACTCTGTCCCCCATCACTGCTGCACTGGGAACTGAGCGATCCATTGATTGCTCAGTTCTCCCCTCTTCTCTGAGCAGAGAGCCATGACTGTCAGGCACTGGCTCTCTGCTCTGTCCCTCCAGAACTCACTGGAGCACTGGGCTGTGGAGAGGACGGGAGCGGCTGGTTCAGTCTCCTAGTGGCTCGCTGGGAGACTGAGCCAGCTGCCGTTCCAGGCATCTGGGTGGATCCTCACTGTAAAGCTGTGATCGATCCAGAGCCTGGACCGGCTGAGTGATGTCAATCGAGTTTAGCTTGCTGTCAGCTGAAAACAGGTCACAGGAGTGCAGAACAAACAGCAGTCCTGTGATCCATAGGGGAAGTAGAGCCAAAAAAGCTTTGGCCATACTTTTCCTTTAAGCCCTGTTAGGAAAAAAACTAAATGGATGTTACAAAAGCAGCACCCATTCCGTTTGGTTCCAATTTAGCAAGGGATCTGTATATGTTTGAATAAAAGGAATCACTTAAATGCCAATGCTTTTGCATTATTCAACATGGTACAAAACTTTACTACTACTTATTCGTCAGTCATAAGTTATTGGAAGTAATCATTAAACCGTAGCACTACCAGTGGTGGCTGGTGCTCAAATTTCTCGGAGGGCCCCCACCCAGCCAGACAGCCACCCCCCCTCCCCCAGCTAGCCATTCATCTGACCACCACCAAACCCCCCTGCTCTGCGCCCCAAGCCCACCCTTTTTTAAAGCCAATTAGAGCCTCCGGCTCTAATGATGTGCTTAAAAAAAAACCCCATTGGAATCCATGCATCCGGCGCCCTGTATGTAGATTAGGGGGCTGGATGCATGGATGGTGGGGGCAGCCACCACTGAGCACTACTGTAATGAATTTTGCGCTGCATGTACAATTACCTTTGTTTATTACCTTACAGTCATTAAGAAAATCATTTTAATAGATACAGACAATACTGAGAATACAAAATAGCCTCGAAAACAAACAACACCAAAAATGTTACAAAATTTCAGCCTAAAATGGAGCTGATATATTACCATCGCGATGCATATTCTGCCACTTTCCGGCAGCACCGTCTGTACTGGATGCATAGAATATTGTGTATCGCGTGACAGATGAATCCATATCCTCTGGGGGTTTCCAAGAGACCAAAGCTGTGTTTTCCTCAATCAATGTCACCTTCACACCTACTGGTGGGCTTCTGGGGGCTGCGTCAAGACAGCAATATTCAAAGGTGTTATTAGTAAAACAAAGAGGAAGCCAATACTAATAACCTGCATTTTTCATCACAGTATACACATTTTCCCGAACAGATGAAAGTGTTTTGCAGATGCTATGGATGTAATATTCATTTTCCACGGGTCATAGCACCTGAGATGACGTGCAGTATGCTTTTTCCACATGATATATTATTCTTTAGAGACAAACACATTTTTGTTACAAATGGCATGTTTACTGTAGGGATCTTTACGCAGATGTTTTACCTTCACTTAAAGTGATTGTCAAGGAAAAAAAAAAAAAACACCTGCAAGAGAAAGGCATAATGAGCTAGTATGCATCGCATACTAGCTCATTGTGAAATACCTTAGATCAACGCTGCTGCAGCGGTCCCCAAGCACCACTGTGACCGGCGTCATGTTGTGTCCGTCTTCTTCCAGGATCGGGGGCTCCAGCCAATCACAGTGCAGACTCCAGAGCTGTGATTGCCTGGAGCCGCGCTGACGTTACTCTCGTGCATGTGCACGGGAGCCGTCATTTACGGCACACTTACTGAAGAAACGGCCCAGTTGGGCCGTTTCTTCAGTGTTCATGTGCCTTCAACGTCAGCACATGCAGATACAGGGAATATCTCCTAAACTGTGCAAGTTAAGGAGATATTCCTGGGACCTACAGGTAAGCCTTATTAAAGGCTTACCTGTAGTTTAAAGTGGTTGTCATGACTTGACAACCACTTTAAGAGTTATGAGTTACGTGACAAAATAATTACCTGAATATGTTACAAAGTTTATATAGATTGTAAAGTGTAATGGTCCATACTACATATTGGCCATGTATACAGTGTTAATTTTGTCGACTAAAACATTTTAGACTGCTAACTTAATACCATTTTAGTCGATTAAATATGACTAAAACAATTGAGATGACTAAAATATGACTAAAACTAAAATGGCATTTTAGTCAAAAGACTAAAGCTGAATTGAAATTTGACGTCAAAATTAACACTGGTCTGTAGTGCATATTCACACCTCAATAGCATAAACACTGAGGGACTGTCCCCCAACCGCCCCCCCCCCATCTGCAGCATGCCCATTCAACAGAAGTCTATAATACTCCATATATTCCCATCGTTCCTGGATAAAGTTTCAAAAGGATTTGAGTGCTACAGCAATGGCCAGCTGGAGACTGGTTCAAATGTCACAATGCAGATTTTTGCCAGCACACCATGGATCAACAAAATAACGTCCAAACTGATTTTTTATTGCATGATCACATCACAAAGTGGTGCAACATTTCGGAGCCACGCGGGGCCCCTTCGTCAGGCATGTGATAAGTGTGCAGCAACAATGTACAGTATTTAAATGAACCATCAACCAATCAAAACAGAGAAAGAAGAACAGAACCACCCACCCCATGACAAGTAGGTCCCGCCAAAAGGTAAACATCAGCAGAAATCTAGAACATATGTAAAAATATAAATATAAATTTTATGGTTCTTTTAAATTCTGTACACTGTTACTGCACACTTATCACATGCTTGACGAAGGGGCCCTGCATGGCTCCGAAATGTTGCACCACTTTGTGATGTAATCATGCAATATAACATCAGTTTGGGTGCTATTTTGCCGATCCATAGTGTGCTGGCAAATACTTGCACTTCAACAGAAGCTTGTCGTGAGACCGGTTTCTATAGACCAGACAGCTGTACACATGGGCCAAAAGTCGGCTGATTAATGCTGAGCCTGTCGATTTTGTCTGATTTCCAGCCAGTGTGTACAAGGCTTTTCGCTAATAGCAAACATTACATACAAATTTATACATTTATTATTCTGAGTTCTACTGTATCATCA
Organism: Glandirana rugosa; assembly: GCA_018402905.1. Taxonomy (NCBI): domain Eukaryota; kingdom Metazoa; phylum Chordata; class Amphibia; order Anura; family Ranidae; genus Glandirana; species Glandirana rugosa. Next base: position 1,224,250 of record BLSH010247086.1, read on the forward strand.
TATTATAGTAGGTTTTAGATTCTTTGTTATAGCCATTTCTTTTAATTGAAAGCAGCTGCCCATTGTGGGTGTGGGCGGTGAATACCAGGATTGAGTTATCTACTGCTTCACCTCTCTCCAGGAGCGTGGGGCAATATAGTCTATTATTTTAATATATTATAATTTATTTGAATATCAGGTTTTAGACTCTGCTTACATAGGCAACAAAAAACAAACAACCTATCTGTGTAAGTGTATTAGCATTCAAAGCTACACAGCATGAATTGTAGTTATGAATGCATCAAATGTGAGAGCATCACCCTTGCCTACAGAAGTCATCATTCTGATGAACACATCACACAAAGCCATATGGGCTACACTACCGTTCACAATAATTGTCCTGAGCCTATGCTGCAGCCTGCTTTACAGTACCTGAGAGACTATTAGCATTCAATACACTGTAAAAGTGAATGGCTTTGATAATTCTTACCTTCTGGGAGAGTGGAATGGTAAACCACAGGGCTCCAGGGACTCGACAACTGGTCCACATGCAACCGCACAGCAAATTCGTACTTCGTATTCGCTTCAAGGTCCTGAACTAAAATATGAGGTTCTGTCCTGCAGAGATGCATATAATACAATACAGAGCATTGTCATTAGATGGCATGGAAGGAATTATATGTATTGTCAGGCTCAACTTGGCTTGAAAAAAATGAATACAAATTTCAAATGATAATACTACTAGTACTGACCACAAATAGTTATGAAGCACTACATATGAGCGCATTTAAAGCGTTAGTTACCCCAACACTTCATATTCCTGATATGTGCCTGCTATACCATGTATAGAATGTATCCTGTTCTCTTTTTATTGCTTCCTTTGTGTGAAATCCCTGGGGTTCCTGTTATTCCCCTGGTTTTCCTATTAAAAACTGACCCCACTATGTAGGAGAGCACACTGTGGTCAGTTCTCAAGCTATGCTGGGAACTCCGTGTACTCTCCTCCAATGATCAGACTTGTCCTGACACGCCCCCTGCACAGCCAGTCACTGGGAAGCTCAGTGTGCTGCTGCTTCTCCTCCCCAAGGCTGTTATGCAGCTGTGAAGAGAGGGAATGCGATCACTTATAAAAAAGTGAAAAAAAATGATTTATAATGTTTTTTTTTATATCTATACAAAAATGTTTTGATTTCATTTCTATTTTTAAACTGAATGGGTTGTTTTACAAGATAATCATTTACAATCACTTTAAATTTACTGCTCTTTCACCATTAAAGGAGAAGTCCAGCCAAAGCTTGTTTGGTTGTACTTCTCCTATGGATCACAGGAGTGCAGTTTGTTTTGCACTCCTGTGACCCGTTTTCAGCAGACAGCAGGCTTAAGTCCGCTCTCTGCTGATGTCACAAAGCCGGTCCAGGCTCAGCGTCATCCCGACCATGGAGTCGGGATCCACCCAGATCCCTGGACCGGAACGCGGCTCATCCTTTCAGCAAGCCACTGAGAGCCTGAGCCGGCCACCTGAGCCCCCAGGGCAGAGCAGAGAGCAGTGACTGACAGTCACCAGCTCTCTGCTCGGGGAGCTGTGAGAACCGAGCGATTGGAGGTGTTTGATCGCTCAGTTCTCAGTGTTAGAGGTACCAGGGGACAGATGCAGCATTGGACTGATGACAGATGTCATTTTACCCTGTTGGTATCAGATACCCTCATGTATTCAGAACCCAGGCAGACCTATTTATTATAATTCTAAATTTAGTTACTAGATAGCTGTTAACAATAACTAAGCCATATATGTTTTGTGTACAAAACTGAGCCTCGGGATCTTTTTTAGGAAATAATTCCTCTCTCTCAACTGTCCAGTCCCAAGTCCACCTTTTACAGGTTTGATGAACGGCTAAAATATGTTTATGAAAAAATATACTACTTACTTCAAAAACAGTGATGTAGGGTATGTAAATGACATGGCTGACACTATGAATTTAACTGCCTTATAAACATTCCAGTTAGAAGTATAAAATGCTAAGATTGTCTACAGATGATACAATTTTCTTTTCTTCCACCCATGGTGGAAAAAAAAATCGCTAAATTCCCCCATCAACACAATCAGTGTTGATGGGGGAATGCCTCCTACTGCGCTATTGTATTCTTCCAGCGGGTGGCGCAGAAAGCATTCCCAGCTGGCAGAATACAATGGTTACTGCTAGCAGCTATAACCAATGACAGTAAGCAGAAAAATCCGACATGCTGGTTGTACCCAAGTTGATTGATCAATCAACTTGGGTACAATCAGGCTGCCCATACATGGTTCAAATCTTGGCCGGTCCCTGCTGAACCGGCCTAGTTTCAAACCGTCTATGGCTGATTTTAATGTGTCAAGCACCACAATTAACTAGTTGTTTATGTTTAAATTATTAGCAGCAGAATTCATGTTGAGTATTAAAGATAAGCACACTGCAAACAGTTTGTAAAGTGGTGTTAAACCCAAATACAAATATTTGCATTTGTTACCTTTTATTTAGACTTTTTTTTTACTTTATTCTTACCTGGTGATCTGGCTAGTAAGTGTTATTTTTCAGCTTCCTTTAAAAGACCAAGCAGTCGAGCAAAAGTGGTAGTTGCAGGGTAGGGATAAACCATTTACCACTGACAGGGTGCTTACAGTGGTCAGATTTTATTCATTTATGTGCAACCTTTAGCTCAGAAGGAAATGAAACAGTTGCTATAACTCCTTAAATAGTGTTACCTGGAGTTCAGTTTTATTTTCTTCAAGTCCATCTAAATCTGCTGCAGCATCTAACACTATCTTCTTTCCAGATTGACAATGCTGCTGCCCAAAGGTGGCTCCATTGCTCCTCCATGCAGAGTAGAGACACCCCAAGACAAAAGTGGTACTGACCAGATCACAGGTGAAAATAAAGGAAAAAGCTGTGTTGCCTGCACTGCACTTGAATGCACTGCCATTACGATCTGCATGTGGGTAAGTGGCGGCTGCTCCATATGGGGCACCACCCCCCTAATCCATGCACCCACCCCCAATCTATATGCAGGGCACCAGACGCATGGATTCCAATGGGGTTATTTTATTTTTTTTGAAGCATGTGAATAGAGCCTGAGGCTCTAATTGGCTTAAAAAAAAGGTGGGCTCGGGGTGCAGAGCACTGTGCCCTGAGCTCACCCAGTTGTGTGACAATAGGGAATTGTTAATAATAATATTATATAGATAATATTTGCTATTGTCTTCCTGATTCTGCTCCTGGCCAATCAGGAAGCGGGTCCTGAGACCCGATTGGCCAGGGAGGAGCCTTAGGACACCCGGCCAATCGGGTCTCAGGAGGGAGGAGAAGCAACGGCCCGGTGCCACGGCAAGCTGCAGCAGGTGGAGGGACAGCTGTCAGGAGCCCTACCCTGGATCACCAGCACCACCTCCTAAGGTAGGGACATGGATGGCGTCCGACCCGTCCGCATGGGGGGGGGGCTAGTGCAAGTGAGGGGACAAGGGGCAGCTTCCAGGAGCCCGCACCACCCCCGACTCCCATCTGTCTCCTGCAGGAGGGGAGGGTGGCTTCTGGTGTGAGTGAGGGGGGCAGGTTTGTTTGCTACCCCCCCCCCCCAAAATATTGAGCACAAACCACTACTGATGTTGGTGCCAATGTATAATTAACTGCACCCCACATGTTCCTGTGCAATCCCAGTGTTAACCAGCCCTAAAAAAAGAAAACAAACGCAGCCAAGAAATTTAAGATTGATAAGCTACACTATATTCAATTTCTGTTTAGTGGTTTAATACCGCTTTTATTGCTGTTAACGTTTATTCAAATACTTTTGCAAGGTTTTTTCTATTTGTGGTCGAAGCAAAATTGCTTATTATATTTTCTATAGAAGCAATTTCTGCCACCTCCTAGTTAAACCAGTGTTGAAATCAGCCTGCTATAGCTCATTTATAGCTCCGTGCTCTGGTGACCTTCCCTTTAATTAGTTTGTTCAAAGGTGAAAATGTCCATGAATTTTTCTACAAAAATACAACATTGCATAAGACTGTACTTACGTTTGGAGGTAGAGTACTAAAGAGGCATTCTGTAGTCCGACAGGATTACAACGCACAGTGTAGTTGACGGATTGGCCAGAGGAGAATGCTGGCCGTCCCCAATAAAGGTAGATAGAGGATGAGCTATTGGCTCTTGCATACAGATGATGAGGTGGTGGAGGAGGAGGAACTATGCGATCTGGGACAGCTGTATTAAAGGAAAGAAGAACAATTATACTTTTACAATTACTGAAGCTCCTACAGCTCTTAAGATGGAAGTAAACCCATAGATTTAACAGTTTCAGAAAACAGTTACATTCCTGGCACGTGCCAGAAATTGATCTGTCACATTGGTTGTGCTCTCAACCAAACTATCAAACCATCCAACGGCTGATGTCACAACTGATCACATTTGCAGCATTATGGCAGCTGAAGAGCAAACAGAGGCCAAGATGGCGGCTTCCTTGGCCAAAAACATTAGGAGGGTTTACTTCCACTTTAAATGTGTTGTTAAAGCTTATTACTCTTAGGCCAAAAACATACAATATACAGTTAATTCTGAATTTTTTTGATTTAAAGTGGTTGTAAACCTCAGACATGAGAAATAAACAAATCTCATCCCTCTATAGTGTGTACTTGTCTCAACCCAGAGCATTGTCCAAGTGTTATTTCTGTCTGCTGCCTTGTTCCTCTGCTATCAGTTTTCCTGACACCAAGAAAAAAAAAAGGTGACAGGAGGGATCTCCAGCACACAGCCAGTGATTGACAGCATCAGCTCCATTCTGTGCTGTGTGAAGGGGGTGTGTCTCTTCCCTCCAATCAGCTCTCAGAGGTCTCCTCACTGAGCTCTGCAGAGTGTAATTTCATCTCTCTGCCCCTATGTTTTCTGACAGCTCAGACAAGATTTATAAATTCTGGACTTTGAACGGCTGTAGAGAAAAGAAAGCTGCAGATAAACAGGTACAACCTATGTAGGGAGATTTTTTAAATCTCTATTTATCACCTGAGGCCAGTCACTTCACTTCACATATGTAAGAATTTACAACCACTTACAACATTAACTGTTATTCCTTATTTTTTTCCCTATTGTAATGTTAAAGAGTTCCAATTTCTAAGCAGACATATCTAAATTAGATAATAGGTATACTTTTGGATTAATGGATACATTCGTAATTCTTTAACCCTGTACACTTTTCCATAGATATATATGGCAATACAAATGTTCCAGAAATGCCAGAATATGCCTAATTCGCGTGACAAAAATACCTAAGGGACTAGTTTGAGCTTAGGGCTTTTGACTTCAGGCGTTTTTGAGTGGAGATGTGAACCATCTCCATAGAGAATCATTGATTTTTTTCCCCTCCAGCGTTTTGTAGCACCAGGCATATTCAAGCTACAAAACATTCAGGTGTCAATGGGCCCTAATTGCTTTGATCATCAAAATAACACGGAATAAAAGTGAGGGTAAATCCAAAATTTTGAGTTGCCACCAGAACAGGAATAGAGTGTAAATCTTCCAATGGGGACAGTTGTTCCAGGAACAATTGTCTAAGAGGGGATTTCCTCAAATAAGAAAGATATTCATGCATTTCCTGCTAAGTCTACAGGACAGGAAGTAAAGGGAAGTCTCCCTAATAAGACAGAGATGGTGAAAAACCCTGATAGTGGTTTTAACCTTCCCCTACTCTACAGAAAATGAAAAAAAAGTTTTGGATACTTTAAATTGCAAAGTGCATAATTAAATGAACATAAGGTAACAGAGGTATTTGAATAATTTTTCAAATCGAAGACTTCTAATTAATTGATTTACTTACAGATACAAACAGGAGTGCTGACAGTCTGGTCAGCTTGATAGCCTTCATCCAAATTGTTATAGGCAAGTAACCTTACGTGATATTTTCTTCTGGGATCTAATGAGAGAACACAAAGATAACTGAGTAAAATGTCCACACAAAAAGAGAGCTGGTGTATGTGGGGCATGAGTGTCTCAGTCCCGATATATATATATATAAAAGAAGGAGAATGCCTAAGGGACTTTGTGAGACACAAACCACAGGGTATAAAATGTACAAAATGTATTGAACATTTAAACACTTTTGATATATACAATTAAAAATAATTCTGGAAGGTACATATACATATGCACGGCTTTCCATAGTTACATAAGTCAAGATATAACTGACAGTCCAAGGTGTAAATGTATACTTGATATATTTCTCTACGCGTTTTGCGAGACAATGCTCACTTCCTCAGGAGATACACATATAAACATCTGAAATTAGATCAGAGCAGAAAGGGAAGGGAAAGGAGGGAGGAAAGGGGTGGGGGAAAAAAACAGAGGAGGGGAACAGACAAGGAAGGGAGAGGGAAAACCAAAAAACTTACAATTGTGCATAATAGTCCAAACAAACTTCCAAACCAGGGTAAACAGTCAAGTGAATTTTTGGTTCCCATAAATCTCCTTAACCTCCTTGGCTGTATGATTATGTCAGATTTTTGCATCTCAAAGCGTTACATTGTTTATCATATAAATTTGCCGTTTTATATTGTAGGCCTGCAATTCTTAGGAATAACTCACTTAAATCTGTCCAAACAAGAGTATAGTAGACATCCCGGGTATGATAAAAGTTTGAAATAACGAAATTATAAATGATAATATATGTGAAAAAAATATAATAATAATAAAATGTATTCAATAATGTAATAAAATAAAAGACACTGAAATTTGCTCAGTTGCAGAACTGTCGCTGTCGTCACTTTCAGTGTCTGATGACGAATTTCCCCACAAATCGGTATTACTCAATTCTGCAAGTGATTCCTTTTTACTATCGCTGTTTTCTAGCTGATCAAAAACTGCTTTTGACCTAAAGGGACGCTTTTTGGATGCCATGGACATTCTCAAGTTTCCAGGCAGAAAGAATGGCATATATAATATAAAAGTGCATGCAGGGCACTGGACAAAAGGCATGTGAAATTATTTGCTATAGTAATGTAATCTTACAGATTTCAGTTTACTGTATGTGTTGTGTGTGTTTCACTTTTTGAATTCGCTGCCAGGCTCCGCCCCCATGCGACACGACGCTCGCAGGAAACAGAGCCCAGAACCCATCGGGCGAAAGATTCCGCCTGAGGACACAGTGGGGGGACATTACAGGATCCAGGGGACAAGGTAAGTAACATTGCCTGGATACTGTGATGCTATCCTGAGTGTATCTCTAGGTCACCGCTTTTGGTAATGAAAACTCACCCCGAGCCACACTCGGGATAACCGCCAAGGAGGTTAATAACCTTGTTTCTTGGTTTGAAAGTGTGAAAAATTGGTACCCCCTGGTACTGGTGGGACTTTAAAGGCAACTCATATATTGAAACGAAAATGTATATAAAATGTAAAATTTTATTCAGTACATATATAAAATAGGTGTATACAGCACCACTATAAAACATGACAAAGCATGGTGAAATGCCTGTTGATAAAAAATTCAATGTTGCAATAACAATGTCTTCTCTTTTGTGTCTGACACGTTTCAGGATAACGTGAATCACTTTTTCAGGGGAAATTACGTAAAGAAGGCCACATATATTTTATAGCACTCTATAACAGAACATAGCATTTGTCAAAAATGAAACAAGAGTATACTACATTAAAAAAATAATCTACAGATATACTAGATAGATAGAGTGCTATAAAATATATGTGGCCTTCTCTACGCAATTGTCCCTGAAGAATGGATTCAAATTATCCTGAAACGCGTTGGACACAAAGAGTAGACATTCTTATTGCAACATTGAATGTTTTATCAGTAGGCACTTCACCATGCTTTGCCATGATTTATAGTGGTGATGAATACACCTATTTTATATATGTACTGAATAAAATTTTATATAAATTTTTGTTTCAATATATGAGTTGCCTTTAAAGTCCCACCAGTACCGGGGGGTCCCAATTTTTCCTACTTTCAATCATTGGGGACAACCTATGGTTTTCTCGTGTGGTGTATATTTTCTATTGTTTCTTGCTTTGGGACTGCCCTGAGTAAGGCTACCTAGTGCATTCTAATGCGCCTGGTATGGACAGGCCCTCATTCTTGTATATGATCCAGAGTTGTTTGTACCAAAAAATGTTAGGAAGCTTTTGCCACTTTAGTTCCTTAGTATTTAATATATGAGTGCATTGCTCATGTGAGACAGTTGAAAATGACATGACAGTACGCTGCAAAGAAAAGGCATTAGCTCCAGCAGAGATGCAAGAAGGAGATCTACAACCTGTAAATACCAAGTGTTCACATGAAAATGGAGACTGAAGTCCATCTGCTCAGTTCTGAGCTCTACATACAAGGCAGTGCATTTTGGCACTCTCTGTCAAGGAGTTGCGAAAGTAATTCCTTGCTTATGAGTTCCAGCTGAGTGAACCATCATTACCAGAGGTTTAGTCATGGTATTGCTCAGATGGAAAGATATCAAAAGTCTTACTTATCCAAAGCCCCCTGCGTATACATCTTTGATAGAAAGCTGTAAACGGTTCACTGCTTGGTTTTCTGGACTTTGCTCTCGACAAGCAGCTCACTTCATATGAGGGTGACAGCTGAAGGTAATTGGACAGAATACCAAATATCACATTTAAAAAAAAAAAATATTCCCTTGGGTGAATAACAGTTGCTCAGAGCTGGACACAAAATGACAGCTATGATTAATATTACCAACAAAGGAACTCAAAGTGCCTCATTATCCTTTAAAGTATTAATTGGCTATCAACCCGCCTGAATACATATCACATATATGCCAAAATGCAATACATTAAATATTCCAATTATGTACTAACATAATGGGGTTTTTTTTTTTAGCATTTATTTACTTGTTCATTTATTAGCCAACATTTACGTAAACTGGTCAATAGAATGATGCTTGCAAGCCTCAGACACTCCTTCCAGGGTCAGGAAACATGACCTGTCCTTAGCAATCCCAGGCACAGCATTTCCAAGTGAACTTTCCATAGCGTATTTTCAATTTGCAAAGTTAAAGTGTTACTAAACCCACAACAGTAAAATCAGTTTGTATATACAGCAAAGTATGCTTGTTATACTCACTGTGGAACCTAAGGGGTTAATCCTTCGCATTGTGTAAAAAGGCTGTTTGATCCTGTCTTCTCTGATCCTCCCCTTCTTTTACTGTCCCCAATCCATCTGTTAATAGTACAGAGCCTTGAAAGCACTCTGCACATGCTCAGTTTGGTGTGTATTGCTCGAGAGTTTTTCTTTTTAGGAGGTTGCATTTGATCAGCCCAGGCCAATCAGCACTGTCCAGACAGAGGGTCAGGGGTCCTGCAACCTCATAGGACAGTCAGAGTAGAATGAAAACTCCTCCTACAAGCTTTAACCGGTGTTTGGCCAGATAATGATAGAAGTCACAAGACTGCTATATACATCTGATGAGAAAAGGTATTTAGCAGTTTATATTTACTAAAATAATTGCATTTCCTGCTCTGTGTACCGTGGGAGACCAGATATAATGACTGCAGGGTCCTGGGTTTAGTAGCACTTTAATGTTGGTCAGTAAGGTCAACCTGTGCTCACTTTCAATAGTCAGTTATGTGTGGGGGGGAAAACAACATTTTGTGGACAGCTTCTACACCTTTAGTACATGAATCTAAATGTTCACATAGCCAACTGAATGTTCCGATGTGAATGTACAATATATATATATATATATATGTAAAGTGCTGCGTAAATTGACAGTGCTATATAAGTACCTGAAATAAAATAAATAAATAAATGTTCACTTGGGGTACGCACTCACACTGGCAAATTTAATCGAGCCAGGGCATGGTTCACCTCTTTCATCTGGTTCATTTGCGTAATGTGAGTGCTACAAACCATGCTCAAGAATGGTTAAAGGTACCATGCCTGGGACCACTTGGAAGAGGTGGTTCTGGGCATAGTTCACTTGTGGCCAGGTATGTTCTGGTATGATTACAGACCAGTGGGGAAGTGCAGACAACTGAACTTGGGCATGGTTCAGTTGAACTGTGCCCAGTGTGATGCATCCCTTATGATTCATGGTGAAGCTATGTTCACTTTAAATACTTATGTGCAAGGGACAAAAATGTTTTCCTTCCACAGGATTGGATAATTAAAGTGAACACAATTACAGCTTACTAACAAAGCTAAGCAAAACATTAATTTTGCAAGGTGAAAATTCTCTACAAAGCCTAAGGCTCAGTGCACACTGCTGCACGCCAAAGTTGTGGGACTTCCAGTGCAACTTTGCATTGCGACTTACTTGCAATTTGATGCAACTTCCATGTGATTTTGGCTTGGCCTTCATAAGTAGTGTCCTTTGTATCATAAATTGCAGGATGCTCACATACAACCAGAATCAGTTCTTTGTTGTCAGGAGCATCACTCAGTCTCCTGGAAGCCATATTTCCTGCACTGTGAGCACAGCAGACTAGGTGTGCAATGTGCTATGGGAGGTGACAATGCTTGGGAGGAGATTTTGTGCTGCAGGGATTGTCTAGGCCACAAGTACCCAGCAGATAATGGACTGGGAGTGGAGTATAGGGTTAAAAAACCCTCTGAAGTCAGATCATGTTGCAGCCAAAGTCACACTGATAGGACAAAGATACAACTTCCTTGCGACTTTTGTGATTTTTAACATTGCAGTCTATGGCACTCAAGATGCACCAAAGACGCACAAAAGTAGTGCAGGAACTTTTTTTAGGTATTAAGATGGCACCCATTGAAATGAATGTGTTTTGACTTGCTGTGCAACTATCTGTCTCGCAAGTCACGACAACTTGCAGCAGTGTGAAGTGTAGGGCCATGTTGGTGGTGCAGGGTGCCCAAGGTGGCCACTTCTGACTTGGATGCCACCCTCCTCCTAGCCTCAGTTGGCCTCTTTGGTAGCATGGTCCTGTCTAATCGTAATATTGGTCTTCCTTCAAAATTTTCCCAAACTGTTTACCGACCACTTGAATTGAAAGCCTGCCCTCCTACTTTTTATTACTGCCCCCCCCCCTCCAATCCATGCGTCCGTCCCCCTAATCTACATGCGGGGCACCGGACACATGGATTTCATTGGGTTTTTTTTTTTTTGGAAGCATGTGATTAGAGCCTGAGGTTCTAATTGGCTTCAAAAAAGGGCGGGTTTGGGGTGCAGAGCACTGCGCCCTGAGCCCACCCAGTTGTGTGACATTAGTGAATGAATATTCGCTAAAATGTCTACCTGTTTTTTTCTCCAGGCCAATCAGCGGGTACTAAGACCCGATTGGCCGGGAGTCCTAAGACCCCATCGGCCGGATTCCAGGACTCCTGGTTGGCTGGGAGGAGACCGCCGGGACTGGGACTCGGGGAAAGGGACTCAGGGATGAAGGTATGTGTGGGGCTAGCGGGCGATGAGTGGGTAGCGGCGATCGATCTAGTGTCAGGTTGGGGAGAAGCTGGTGGTGGTCGGATGGATGGATGGCGGGCTGGTGGGGTTGCTGGCTTGGTGGGAACAATGGGACGCCCCCCACTTCCAGGAAATTTGAGCACCAGCCGCCACTGTTGAAAACTATTTATAATTTTCCTTCCACTTCACAATTATGTGCCACTTTGTGTTGGTCTATCACATAAAATCCAAATAAAATATATTTACGTTTTTGGTTGTAGCATGACAAAATGTGGAACATTTCAAGGGGTATGAATACTTTTTCAAATCACTGTATGTTTCATTAGCAGCAGACATTTTAATATGAGCAACTCAGAAGTTCTGCAAGTCAGCCACTTATCTGTCTAAACTTTTGGGGGAAAAAATGTATTCTGCATTTGATGCGCATTATCTCTCAGTGTGAGGATTTGATAAATACCTCTACATTTATTGTGTTTAATTTTCACAGCAAATTACAGAATAAAACTGATAAATTAAAAATGTGCATAACTTAACCACTTCAAGACCGCCCGCTGTCATTATACGGCGGCAGTTTGAAGTGGAATACCGTTGCTATGGTAGCAGATAGCTACCATAACCCCAGTATCTTTTTTTTCAGCTGGCGATTCTGCACAGGATAAAAGTGGTCTCAGCGGCGGATTTTCCGCGAGATCACTTTTATCAGTGGTGGGAGTGGTGCCCCCCCCCCCCCTGCCGGTTTCCGGTCATCTGCCCCGGAGATGATCGGTTCCTCTCCCCCCAGTGTCCGTGAGCCGAATGAGCGGCTGAAGCTGCTCACTTGGCTCCATAACATGGCAGGGCGGAAGCAACATCACAAGTCACTTCTGCCCAATGCTCTTAAAGGGCCCATTTTTTTTTTTTTTTTGCACTGTCATTTTTTTACATTTTTTTTTTTTGCATTTTACTGTAAATGAGAACTGAGGTCTTTTTGACCCCAGATCTCATATTTAAGTGTTCCTGGCATGCTTTTTTCTAGCAAATTTTTGTAAAAATAAAAAGTAAAATAAATAATTAAAAAAAAAAAATTTACAGCGCCCCGTTCCCGCGAGCTTGCACGCAGAAGCGAACGCATACGTAAGACCCGCCCACATATGAAAACGGGTGTTCAAACCACACACGTGAGGTATCGCCACGATCGTTAGAGCCAGAGCAATAATTTTAGCACTAGTGCTCCTTTGTCACTCAAAACTCCTAACCTGTAGAATGTTTTAAACCTAACCAAAGGAGATTTTTAAGTTGAAAAGTTTGTCGCCATTCCGTGAGTGGACTCAGTTTTGAAGCATGACATGTTGGGTATCATTTTACTCGGCGTAACATTATCTTTCACAATATGGAAAAAATTGGCCTAACTTTAATGTTGTCTTAACTCAAAAAACTGAATAATAAAAAAAAAATCTCGCTTGTAAGACCGCTGCGCAAATATGGTGTGACAAAGTTTTGCAACAACCGCCATTTTATTCTCTTGGGTGTTTGAAAAAAATATATAATGTTTGGGGGTTCTAAGTAATTTTATAGCAAAAAAAAAAACTGGTTTTAACTTGTAAACACCGAACTCCTAAAAGAAGCTCAGTCTTAAAGTGGTAAAAAAAAAAAAAACAACAAATAAAAAACTTTTTTTGCGAAAAAAAAGCAAAACGCGTACTAATAGGTACAAACCTACTTTCCCTGTACAGTTTGCATGAATCAGCACCACTGAGAGACAGATGCACACAAGCTGATACTTTCATGTATGGTTCAAAGCCTTCCTGTTCTGCATCTTCTATCCAAGCTAATTATACACTGCAAAGAACTTGACATAAATATCAGGATTCCCTGAAAAATCCTATATCTCCCCCTATGGGGATCATACACAAGAGCTGAAACCCATGCATGTCAACAGTACAGAGAAGCTCCCTCCACTTCAAGAATTTAGTTATTTCATTGGTATTTTAGCCAGGGCTATCAGAAAGGAACAGAAGGAGTCTTCTGAATGTGCCTCGGGCAAGTTCCTTCCACCAGATGTCACTGCTCACTTCTGAATACAAAACAAGGAATCCTATGTAGTCAACCACTATGAGATGTTTTTGATAACAACTTGAGTACAGATAGTGTCAATAATTAATATCACTACAAAGGCACTTAACCTTGCCGAGGAGGTAGTTAATCCAGTTAATGGGTGTCAATAAATCTTTCCTATTAAGCTGACAAATGTTACTTGGTAAAACTATTAATAAGATGATGCCATTAATGTATTTTGAGCAAGTCTGGATCATAGGTTCCTTTATCGGGACTATATACCAAACAGACGTTCTAGCCCTATAGCTTGCTCACCGCTTCAGCTTTGGAAAAACACGGGATACCCTATATGTCTGGATCACTTCAACCTTTGATTGGACCGGAATAATCATTTTTCATTTACAAGGCAAGGAGCTGTGTCTGTAGATGTATACACTTTATATAGCTTCATCGCCCTTAAAACCTAGGGTGCCTTGGGATAAATGAGAGCAGATTCATAAATAATTTTATATCCAATACATAATTCATAGTTTTCTTTACATCCTTCCATGTTTCTTGGGAAAAGAGCGCGCTTTTTTTTTTTCCTTTTTTTTTTTTTTACAGAACAATCTATAGCTAGATACATTTCCAAGCAGCGAGATCTTACAATAGAAGCTCTTGTTTTGGTACATAAAGAATACAAATATAAAATACGGTGATGAAGTGGATTGCTAATTAATCATCCTTCAACTGCGTTTCTTCACCGTGTAATGTAAGCCGAGCTATGAACACGTAGCTATTACTTTGCCTGGAGCTTAGAAGGAATTGAGCATGTTATAGAGTGTTGCTTACAGCTGTTAACACAAATGAAAACGGGGTCGCTGATCTTGCGCGTGATATTCTGCTAATGTTTAGAAGCGAATAAAATAATGTAATATGCCATTTACAATAAAAATCAAGCCAGATCTAAATATTGACATAAAATGCACTAAACCAAGACTAAATCTCCGCACTGTGAACCTTTTATTACCTGAACGAGGGTTGAACCAACCCAATATTTCTAAAAAAAGGCTTTCCTGACGCTCATTAAAATGAATGACTGGAGAATTTAATTTAAAATGATATAGCACATCTTTTTTTTTTAAAGAAAAAAAAATGATAACACAAATGCACAGAGGCATTAAGATGAAAAAAAAATCTAATCTCTCCAGTGAAAGAGAAGTTGAAGAGTTGAATTGAGGTGTGAAGGTTCAACGTATGGTGTGGTCAAATGTACATTTTTTACAAGCTCTTTTGTGTTGCGAGATTTTGTATACCCTACTAAACCATTGTTCACCAAGAGTCCGGCTGGGAAGCTCATTGGTCCCGATTTCTAGGGTGAGTGCACTGCCCTCAAGACCAACCTCTCAACACAATACCGTCTGCATCATCATTCAGCCAAAGGGCCAGCAGTATGGACCAGAGTGACATCTGGGTCAAGACCTTTGCCATAAAATCTGGGGTTGACCAAAGTGTGCTTGAAGCAATTGATGTGCAGGGGAATTGGTCTGGGGGGGAAGGGTGGGAAAAAATGAAACACATAAGAGAAGTTCCAGCCCTAAAATGTAAATGGTATTTAAAACATCAGTTGACATAGGACTGAATCTGCAAAGCAGGAGAACGCTAAGGTCTACAGAAGAAAATACTCCACTGTGGAAAATCTATATAAACTACCATGTTGGATCTGCACACCCAATTACTTGGGCATTTTTGGTATACTAAAGTTATGGTTATTTAAGTTTTTGGTAAAAAAAATTTTGATTGTGGTAACAAAGGGTAACAGTGCGGAATCCGTTTTGGATTAATACTCCATATACTTGTGGGGACACATGATTGGTGCTTGAAGCAGTTACTATTGGTAATTGTAAATACTTTGCCCATTTAAATGGTTTGGAAATCCTAAGCAATTGATTTAGTAATTTGAAGAATTCCCTAAGGCTGCATTCACACCTGAGCATATTGTTTTCAGGCAGAAAGTCGCTTGATTTTACCAAAATTTTTACAGCGATTTTGTACAGGTCAAAAGGTCACCAATGTAAAAAGCAGAAACACGCCTGTAATCTGCCTAAAAAGTAGCTTGTATGTATACTTTTTTGAGCTTCAGGCATTTTGCTTCAGGCGACAGAACGCTCAGATGTGAACAGGGGCCATTGAAATGAATGGGATTTTGTATGTTTGGGCATTTTTGAGCTTCAGAGCTGAGTGTTTTACGAGCTGATGTGAACAGGACCTTACACTCAGAGTTCATTCACACTGCATATACATTGTAAATGCAATAGAAGCTGTTCACACCAGTGTGTACACCATGCCTTTACCTTTTTTCAGAGCAACACAATGTGTGTAAACGCATGTAAGCCAACTGCAACGTACTTAAAGTAGCGTTCCACCCAGTTAACAGTCAACAGCTACAAAAAGTGTAGCTGCTGACTTTTAACAATCAGAAACGTACCTGTCCCAGGCTCCAGCGATGCGGCCGCCCGAAGGCTCGCTCTTCTCCCCCTCCCCTCGGTGGCGCCGGCATCACAAGTGTGGGTGCCTGGCTTTGGCTTCAAAGTTGCGCTGTGCTTTGTGAATGGCTGGCATATCTTCTGGGACCTGTGACGTGTCCCAGAAGATCGCCGGGTGGGAGGGGGAGGGAAGGTAAACTTCATTCCGGCTCCGTGGCGCCAGGACAGGAAGTGCAGCTGGGACCCTGTCGAAACAGGGTCCAAGCTGCCCCCCCAAAAAATGACATGCCAATTGTGGCATGTTGGGGGGGGGGGGTCACCTCCCCTTAAAGTGGAAGTTTCACTTTTGGGTGGAACTCCGCTTTAATTGCAACAGTCAAAACATTTTGATCCAAATTAAACTTGCAGTGCCGCTCTAAGCTGAGACAGAGATCTCCCCGTTGGTTGTAGTGAAGGGAGCTGGCATCAGTGCACCATTCAGAGGTGTAAGAGCAGAAAAGGTGCCGCTCACTAACCCAGTGCATTAGCAAGTAGATGAATGTGGCCTCAGCCAGGGTCACCCAAGCCACACCCCGCTGACATGTTTGGCCCTGGCCACCGGGTTTTGCACAGAGCAACTCCGATCCTCTTCTTCTGGGGTTCCCTGCTGACGCTCAAGGCTCCTCTTTTTCAGCAAGTGCCCCCATGGAAAGCTGCTTTCCATGGGGCCACCTGTGCCTGATTGCTCCGGAGGTGCCCTGTCTGAACCTTGACACAAAGCAGGCGGCTCAGCCCGTTCCTGGCTTGCTCGGCATAGAATTTAGTTTACAGCAGCGGGAGCACAATGAATTGAAGAGGAAGTAAAGCACCGCCTTTTTTTTTTCCTGACTTGCAAAGTAAAGGTATAATGTGCTAGTATGCACTGCATACTAGCACATTATGTGAAACTTACCTGCAAACGAAGCCCTCAATGTCACCGCTGGGGGCTGCATCCATCTTCCTTCCGGGTCCGTGGACTCCGGTTGTGTGACTGGCTGGAGTCGTGTGACGTCACCCCCGTGCATGCGTGTGGGAACCGCCGGTCACGGCACAGGGCTCTGAACAAACGGCAAGGACGGCTGTTCCTTCAGAGCACATGTGCCTATGATGTCATTGGCTGCATATACAGTAAATATCTCTTGGCGCACATTTAGGGATATTTACAGTACCTATAGGTAAGCCTTATTATAGGCCTATCTATAGGTACAATCAGAAGTTTACTTCCACTTAAAGGTAAAAGTCTCAAGGTTTTTTTTACCTTAATGCATTATATGCATTAAGGTGCAAAACCCTTTTTGCTGCAGCACCCCCCCCCCCCCCCCCAGCCCCCTTTTACTTGCGCCCGATCCGTTCCCGCAATGGGCATGAGCCCAGCAGCTTCAGACACTGCCTCTCTCTTATTATTGGACAGATTCATAGCAGCAGGAGCCATTGGCTCCTGCTGCTGTCAATCAAATCCAGTGACATGGGAGCAGGGGGTGGGGCCAAGTCCCGCTGTCTGTGTCAATGGACGCAGCAGTGGGACTCGGTTGTGCACCTGCATAGGTGCCCCCAGAGAAGGCGTCTCTCAGCCAGGAGCGCCGGCGGAAAGTATAACGTTTGTTATTTTTATGGGGAAAAAAAAGCTTTACAGCCCCTTTAAGGCTTTAGAACTACTTTAAACGTGATTCACACTGCCTCCTCACCGCAGCAGAAAGTGACAGCTGCTTGCACACTAAACCAGAGCGTTTAGTGTATGGTCAGCATAAACAGTCCTGATATTAATGGGCTGCTCTACAATGCGACGCACGGGAACGCGCATAGGAAAATGCAGGAGCTCAGATGCACCTCCTGGTGTGAACAAGGCCACAGCATGAGTCTCATACATTTTCCAGCGTGAGGGATAATATTTTTTCCCTAACGACTGAAATTATAGAATGGTCCTTAGCTGATAGATGGGAACGCAATTCAATACACAAACAACCAGGAGGAGAAATGCATGCTTCTGCTCCCTGCCGATTACTAGAAGCAAAGGAAATGATCAAATGTTTCTCCATTATTGATGGAAGTCCTTCTTGCGTTAATGTTCAGTATTTATATTTGTATTTTGCGGTTTTGGTGAGGGTCAATTATCACGCCTCTCACTTGCACATTTAACCGCTAAAGTGTCAGAGGGGAGGGAAGCCACACACGGCGGATCAATATATTTCTACGTCTCCCCGGCAAGAAGTGAGTGTTGTGTCCATAGAGGCTGATCTAATAAATTGTGGATGCCTCAAGCGCTATAAAAGACAAATACAAAGAAACGCCATGTATTATTTCTCTGATTTAGTGACATAATCCAACTCCCTGTTCACACACAGCTCACTGCCAATATTTTCCGGGAGGTCAAATGCAGGATAAAGATTGGACTTCTTGTAGGGCACGGTTGCAGGTAATGATAACGCTGTCACTATTAACTCGAAAATGTTACATCCCTCCTCGAGGATTATACAATGACAAGTGAACACCTATGTAGCCGGGAAGCTGGTTTAAAGACACAAAATACACTATTCCCATTATCCTGAATTCTTTGTTACATGGCAATAAAACAAGATATGTTTTCAGCATTGAAAACATGCATTCTGACAATGCTAATACTGTTTTTCGGAGAAAACCAGAGCATTCAGGAACACATAGACAGCATAGTGACTGCATGCTATGTACCCTGCCGGAAACTGAACCCTGGACCCCAGGACGGCACTGCAAGCCAACAATTAAATTCAAAATACTAACCACAACATACAAAGCCATTCACAACTCTGCCCCAAGCTACATCACCAATCTTGTCTCCAAATATCACCCAAACCATTCTCTCCGCTCCTCTCAAGATCTCCTACTCTCAAGCTGCCTTGTCTCCTCCCATGCTCATCTCCAAGATTTCTCCAGAGCCTCTCCCATCCTCTGGAATTCTCTACCTCTAAGGCTGGATTCACACCTATGCATTTTTAGTGCTTTTTGCATTTTGCAGATTTGCACTGCAGTCCATTTAACATGGTTTCCTATGGAACACGTTCTGTAGTGCAAATCTGCAAAATGCAAAAAGCACTAAAGATGCATAGATGTGAATCAGGCCTAACTGTCCGCCTATCTCCTTCTCTTGCTACCTTCATGCAATCCCTGAAAACTCATCTCTTCAGGGAAGCCTATCACGCCTCCAACTAATCTTTTACCACTTCCATCAACTCACTCCCCACAGTTAGAAGCTTTTGTACTACCTGCCCCACCCTATTAGATTGTAAGCTCTTCTGGGCAGGGCCATTTTAATCCTCTTGTATTTTATTGTATTGTCTCCTTTTTACATTGTAAAGTGCTGCGTAAACTGTTGGTGCTATATGAATCCTGTACAATAATAATAACAATGATCATCACTGAGCCACCATGCTACTAAGCTTGCCAGATTCATTGAGGTCAATCTACTAAAGGCAAACAGACTGTGAACTTTGCAAGTGCATTTGCACACATTTCCCCCAGAGCTTAGTGAACGTAGTGAAAAGTCACTTTGTAAAGAATATCCAATCAGGTGCAAGGAAAATAAAAAACAGCCTTTTTGCTTGCACATGATTGGATGATGGAAATCAGCAGAGTTTCACCATATTCCCTAGTCTCTGGGGAAAATGGGTGTAACTGCACTTGCAAAGTGCACAGTCTATTTACCTTTAGTAAATCAACCTCATTAATACACTAGCATGGTGGCCCAGTGGTTAGCATTTCTGCTGTGTAGTGCTGGGGCTCTGGGATGAGTTTGTAGCGGGGGTACTATTTTGTTGGAGTGTTGCATTAAAAAATACTCTATGAATGCTTTTGCTCAATGATGTATGGGCTAAATTATTTAGGCTGGATTCACACCTATGCATTTTTAGAGATTTTTGCATTTTGCAGGTTTGCACTGCAGAACATGTTCCATGGGAAACCATGATAAATGGACTGCAGTGTAAATCTGCAAAAAGCACAAAAAATGCATAGGTATGAATCCAGTCTGTGTACTTGAACCATTGCAGACGTCATTTGGGATATTCTGGATTCAGTGCTGGTTCACACTATAACGATGACAGACATTGCATGTGATTTGCACTGTACTGCTGTGCAGATCTCATGCGATGTCTGTGCAATGCGACCTCAGCCTTACAGTTTGTTTGACTGAATTCCCATCACATTTGGACCAAAATCGTGCAGGACCCTTTTTTTTGTCTGCACCAAAATCGGATCGCATGGGTGTTCACACCCATGTGATCTGATTCCTGTCCAAATTCACAGTTCGCACTGTGATATTCGTACGGATCTGGGGGCGTCATTAACTTTCTATTGACACCCGCAGAGGTGCACATAGGGCAGTGTTAACTGCCTGCGAGTTCTATGTGATGTGGGAACTGGCACTGGAATCGCGCTGGTTTCCGCATCACACTAAAGCGGTATGAAACCCAAAGCGAAAAATTTAACATATTGCAGTTTACCAATCCTTAGATGTGGTGGCTGCATTGGTCTTCTTTAAGGCTGGATTCACATTCATGCATTTTGCAGATTTGCACTACAGAACATATTCCATATGAAACCATGGTAAATGGAATGTGGTGCAAATCTGCAAAATGCAAAAAGCACTAAAAATGCATAGGTCTAAATCCAGCCTTTTTTTAGGTTTCTTCCTTCTTTTTTCACCTGGTGATCTGGCCAGTAACACCTCCAGCATTACAGTGAGGACTCTGGGTGAAGAAGCATGGGGACACAGCAAACAGCAGCATTGTCAGTCTAGGGTAGTGGTAAATATACTAGAAAATTTAAATATACTAACAAATTGAAAACAAACTCTAGCTCACACTCTATACTCAGTTACAGCACACATTTTTTTGTCTTTTGAGATAAAGGTTTTACGTAAATAAATTAAAGGTGATCGTTGTAAACACCCCTGTAAGTAGTAAATGATTTGTCTGACCCATGTAAACTGATATATCTAAAAGAGCTTGTTATTTTGAAAAACAACAGACGTACTTGGCTGAATCTCCAGATGAAACTAGAAAAAATAATGTGTAAAAAAGAAGAGTAAAGGCCTGTACACATGGTACAATTATCAGCCAAACATTTTCGTACGACAGCCTGTCATTCAATAATCTGACTGTTCATGCCCTCCATTCCACAGCCGATATTCAATTATCGTCCAACAAAAGTTGTCTGAGCAGACTAGAAAACTTTTGTCTGCCGACAACGCCACGTCCGATTTTGTGTCTGTATAGAAGTTGGACAAACAAAAGTTGAAAGTACAAACACGCATGTTTGGAACCCAGGAACGACCCGGAAGTGTTCGGTCGTGTAAACCTGTGTTCGTAATTCCCAATTAACATTCAACTGAACTTCTTCTTTATACGCTCGTAGCACGTCACTACGTTTGCCTTTGTCGAACGATAATTTGACTACCGTCAGTACGCTAGGCAAAATCAAGGACAGCTGATTATGGGAAAAGTTGGACATGCGGTCGTACAACAATCGCAGTGTGTGTACAAGACTTAAAGAGGAAGTAAACCCATTCCCCTGTAAAGTAGAAGCATAATGGGCTACTATGCATTGCATAGTAGCCCATTATGTGTCACTTGCTTGCAAACGAAGCCTGTGACGTCCAGTGATATATCCCCTGTGCTGGCGGCATCCATCTTCTGCCCCTCATCCTTTCGGGGGCCACGATCTCCGGCTCTGTGACTGGCCAGGGCCGGGAGCCACCAGTCACGGCACGATCGCAGTGAAGAAATGGCACGGAGGTCGTTTCTTCACTGCGCATGTGCCGAAATGGCGTCGACACATCTAGTACACTGTTTATCTCCTAAACCGTGCAGGTTTAGGAGATATGCAGGGCACCTTCAGGTAAGCCTTATCATAGGCTTATCTGTAGGTTAAAGTGGTTGTCACGAGTTGACAACCACTTTAATGCAACCACCACATCTAACAATTGGTAAGCTGCAATATAATAAATGTTTGCTTTTGAGTTTAATACTGCTTTAACCGTGTCCACATCTGTAATGTGGAACTGGTGGAAAACAGATTCATTAAAGGAGAAGTACAGCCAAAGCTTGTTGGCTGTACTTCTCCTGTGGATCACAGGATTGCAATTTATTCTGCTCTCCTGTGACCCGCTTTCAGCAGAGAGTCTGAAGTCTGCTGACGTCACAGAGATGGTCCAGGTTTGGGAAAGATCGTGACAATGGAAGTCGGGATCCACCCACATGCCTGGACCAGCTCCCGGCTCAGCCTCTCAGCGGCTCCCGTCCCCTCCACAACCCAGCACTCCAGTGAGCAAGGAGGGGGCAGAGCAGAGCTGTGAGAAACAAGCGATTGGCAGTGTTCGATCACTTGGTTCTCAGTGTTAGAAGTGCCGGACCAATTCTGCATCTACCTTGGTAAGTATGAATCCTAAAAAAAAAAAACCCATACATCTCTTTTAACAGCTGAAATGTTTTAATCTAGACATCCCTGCCAGACAACACTTGCAAGGTCCTAACCTTACTTTTCTCGACCTTGGTTAAATTATAGCTTGGTCAAGGAACACCCCAGCCGGTAGTGTAGGAGCAGTGACATATTGCGATTAACTATGCAATGTACAAAAGTCTGATTGACTTGCAGTGGTACTACTTCCTCTTCCAGTCTGAAGATGGACTGAGACACTGGTAAACCAATAAAAACCATCAAAATTGGAACACTGATTTGATATTGATTGCACTTCATCTGTAATTTCATAATACAGATGCCTTTAATAATATTTTAATCAACTGATACAGAATTTTATCATATGTGCAGTTTTATGTCCTTCTCTCCCCAGCCAGTTTATCTGACCATTGTCCTGTGGTCCAAATAAAGATGACTATTTGATTTAAAAATCAGTGCCTGTGAGAGATCTGTGTGTGCCTTTAACCAAGTATTTGACCTTGGTGACAGATAGGTGCTTCTAGTTACACTAGTGGATGATGCCGCACAGACCACGGTAGAAGGGTGAGATGTCACTGACACTCCGGTGCAACTAATATTCACTTTTATTAGTGCAAAGTGACATATATCACTTGTAACTCAAAGTTTCGGGGTCCCTTTTACAAGGCAACATAATGACCAGGTGACACAGGAACCTGACTTCAGGAAGGGACCATGCATGGCCCTGAGACAATGGCTTACTCATGGCGCATGTGACTTTGCACTAATAAAAGTGAATATTAGCTGCACTGGAGTGGTGGTGATGTCCAGGCTTAGACATTCCAAATAACATTTTCTTTTTGCAACATAACTAACTTGCTACCAACTACCTACAATATACAGTATATAAATGTGGTTGGATATTACACATTTTACAGTTCTAAGTAAGTACAACACAACACAGCAAATGGTAATTGTCCACTGATGTCACATTATGTAACATGACTGGCAAATATTGTTGGAGCATTATTAAATTGGCCTGTGTGTGCCTGTATTGCTGTTGTAGGTTGCTTGTTTGTTAGCTCCAGGGGACCTACTCGACAAAGTGGAATCTGAAGCTACAATATTCATTTTTGGCCCAGAAGTATAATATAGGTTTGTGTAGGGCAGGGTTTCTCATACTATTTTAACTTAAGGCAGCCTTTAAAAGTAAGCAAAATAGGGAGGCACGGTCTAAAATGTAAAAAACATGAAAGTTAAATGTTAATTCAACTTTTGGATTTCCAAGCCATTGGAAAGGTCTGACTCAATTAAAGCCTATAACCAAAACAAATGCAGGACCAGGTATTTGAAAGAAATTGGCCAGCTTCAAAAAATAAAATATTAAAAGAATATGTAATTTGAAAAAGTACCAATATATAAAAAAAGTTGTTTTTTAGTTTTGAGAGTTAGAAAAACAGGTCTTTTTTTCTTGGCTGACCATAAAATGCAGTGGGAGACTCTTGTTTGCTCTAGAAGTAAAAACAGACCCAAATGTAAAATGTGTTTTGGAGAAAGTTGTGTGTACAGAATAAGGCTTTCATGTTCTCACCTCCCTGGGCACAGCTAGTATGGTATGGATTGTTGGTATGTGGATTCTGAACAGGTAAGAGCTGTGTGTTCCCAGCCCCGATACCCTTTGGAACAGACCTAATAATATATGCATCACATGGTTTGTGCCTGTAAAGTAACCTTTCTCAGCCAGGATGCTACAGCACATGCTTGGTGTTGAGTTATTCACTTTAAGGTCATCACAGAGGACAAGGGGGCACTCTTTACATCTAAGAGAAAAAAAAATCATCTCTAAATACGGAAAGGTTTCTTTACAATAAGAGCTCAGTAGATTGCTTTAAAAAATGTCTGGATTATTTCCTTAATGTACATAATATTACTGGGTACTAACATTTATAGGTAAAGTTGATCCAGGGAATATCTGATTGCCTCTCGGGGAGTCTGGAAGGAATTTTTTCCCTTGCTGTAGCAAATTGGATCATGTTTTGCTGGGGTTTTTGTCTTCCTCTGGATCAACTGTGGGTGAAGGATTGTATATATGGGATAGTATGTTTTTTTTTTTTTTTTTTGTAATTGGTTGAACTGGATGGACTTTTTCAACCTGACCGAATATACAGCTAGTTTACCAAACATGCTGGAGAGGGACAGCCAACTACATCCTAGCAACCAATGCTGTCAGCATTATTGGTTGTTCTGTTGCACCATAGCAAGCAATCAACAATGTTGTAGAAAAAACGTCACTTGTGATTTCCCCCCAGACTGGTTTGTTGCCATTGTTTTAATTTTAATACATTTTTGATGGCACTCTTAACCAACCCAGATGGCAACCCGCTGAGGAAGGCTGGTAAAGGGTGACCAGAGTCAAAATGTAAGAAATCAATAGGAACCTAAATAAATTTATACAAAACAGTATGCTCCATATAAATAAATTGTATACTTCATAGTATATGAAACAGTAAAATCCAACACAAAGGTTGCCCATAGTGGACAAGGCTAAAAAGTGAATACAGCTAAACTGAAGGCAAAATGTTTTCCATCCCTTCTTCTGTTTCTGTGTTACCAAGTAAACATAGTGAATTTGGTCAATGGGAGTCTTTGCAGACGGTAATTACATTTTCCATGATTTCCTGTCGCTGGAAAATTCCGTCACCTTGACAGGAAGTGTTGAGAAATCTCCACAAGTGGGACACAAACAACACTAACAGCCAGAGAGAGGTTTCTATTGAAAAGCTTTGGTTGGAGTGGCGCAATAAACACATCTCAGTATCACTTGTCATGACAACACAAGGACAAGGCTTTGCATGGGTTGATAAGCTAGTGATAACAAGCTATTTCTAGCATACAAAGTGCTCATTATTGCAGTTTCTCCAGTACATCAAAAAATCGCTGTGTAAGTGAATGCTTATCACTCCTTTTTCTATAACATATCTTTCATTGTCCATGCACTTTATCTACAAGGTGGCTGAATCCATGTTATTCAGACAATGCAGGGGGGGGGGGGGGTTAGGCAGATGTCCTGACACCCATCACATTTGGTGGCATGCCTGACTATGGCCAACCCAGGGAGCTATTTACTAACTTCTTCAGATAGATACCCTTAACAGATGTTATTTGATGTGTAAACACCAGGCCTGTAGGCAGCCTTTGAAGCCTTGATCTGTATTACAGGTCTGCACAGCAGATCTTCTCTTAGCAGGACACCCATAAAAGTGTCTACCAAATACCATTCAATTAGCAGACAGATCATGGTTTCACAGCCCTGAAACATCCAGACCTGAAGACTTTATCTACACAAGTGTCACACAAATAACCCTACTGACTGGAAGGATGCATATTTTCCCTCAATGTAATTGAGATAAAAACACAAAAAGATTCCTGCAATGAACACATGCACAAATTAAATAGAAGAGCAAAGTGTGAAGTGAAAATGATTTATGGAATTTAGAGCTGCAAAGACCAGTTTTACGAGGAACATTCAATCAACAATTCCTATGATGCAGAGTATCACCACTTTACTGAAGGATGTAATTAAGGGCTTGGAAAATGTACATAGTACAGAAACTGGAAAAAAGTGTCACCAAAAACCTGTAATTTTAAATAATCAGTGACACATCAGTTAGAGACCTTCATAAAATGTCTACAAATATGTGATCCGCGTAACTGTTGCTGCTCTAAAAATCTTGCTTTATTGTAGAAACCACAGTGCACAAATCACAGGTAAAGTGAGTTGACGCGTTTCAGCCTTCGCGGCTTTAATCATAACAATTATTTATGTGGTTTAAATAAATGTAGGACTCCCTCTTCCTATAAGATCTGAAAAGTGGAACTTCCGCTTTAAGAGAAAGTGACCCCCCCCCCCCGACATGCCACAATTTGCATGTCATTTTTTTTGGGGGGGCAGCGGGGGCCCTGTTTTGACAGGGTCCTGGCTGCACTTGCTGTCCTGGCTCCGAGGAGCCGGAAGGAAGTTCACCTTCCCACCTCCCACCCTGCAATCTTCTGGGACACGTCATAGGTCCCAGAATATACACCGGCTATTCACAAAGCGCAGTGTGACTCGCACATGCACAGTGTGCGCCCGGCTTTGAAGCCAAAGCCGGGTGCCCACACTTGTGATGCCGGCGCCGCACGGAGGAGGAGGAGAAGAGCGAAGCACCAGGCGGCCGCATCGCTGGAGCCTGGGGCAGGTGAGTGTCTGATTATTAAACGTCAGCAGCTACAGTTTTTGTAGCTGCTGACTTTTAATAGGGTGGAACTCCGCTTTAAGAAGTTAAGGGACTTCTGATTTCTTCCCTACATTCATTGAAAACTTTCCTGTTTATTCTGCTAGGCATCACTTCATGCTTGAGGTTGACAACACTGTATTCTGCCTTTTCAAATGGCCGCAGCATTGTCAACCTTTCTTTAGTGCTTCCGTAAATGGACTACAGTGCTGTGTTGGATATGTAATGACTCTACTGGTCCTCATCATCACAAGGAAGTAAGGAACTAAGCAATTCTACATATCTGCACCATGCCAAGTCTACCCCCCTCCTCTAGTGTTAATAACTTTAGTTTTCCGCCTTCCACATTTTGTATGATCTCACTGACCTGTTAAGTGACATCTGCCAGCTTTACTAACCAGTTATAATAGACTATTTTACATTTTCAGACTGCATTTATTTTGTCACCAGCGAATGTCTGCCCATTGGTCCTGCTTTAAATGAATAGTGGCCATTAGATGGCTACTAAAAATACATATAACAATTAATATATTTAGAAGGGTTTTTGTTTGCCTTCCATTCAAAATGAATTTGTTCTGTGACAAGTATATATGTGAGTGTATATTCTATCAATATAGACTTTTGCTTTGAGCTAATTAAATCTTTACAATTTTTACAGTAAACACTGTTCAATGGCCATATCTGTTTCCGTTAAATCTACATTAAGAGTCATAAGCCCCAACCTCCCTATTTAAACAAAAAGTTTCAAAATGTGGGCTTGATTTACTAAACTTTGAGTGAGGTAGAGTGCTTCTTATCATTTGACTTCACAACTTAGTAAATTAGCGCTCTGTGGGCATTCTCTATACAGGTCCACAGTTTCAGAGTATATTACATGTGTTTTTCAGCAGAAAGAATAAAGTACCCTTTAAAGCAGAATGTCCATAATATACCCAACCACCTAAATTGCAATTCAATTGCCCATATCAGTTTAAATCTTGTCTAACTAAACTAGAGTTATACTTTAAACTAAACCTATCAGTACCCTGAGTGGAGTGTCGGGTTTTGGCTGTACCTTTTTGGTGACTATTTGTTAAACCCCGAAAATGGGTCAATTGTCAAAAGTATTACATGCTAGCCCATGCCTTTCTGCCTATTTCTATTGGTCTGGGAATATGATGGGCACATTGGCTGACGAAAGGTTTTGGTAGTAGTTGGTGGGTCAGCCTTCAACACTAGGAGGAACAATAGAAAATATGCAGTTTCACCATTTCCCTGGCTCTTAAGAAGTCACCTAAAGGTAGGTGCAACTATTGTTATGTCCCTGCATTGTTTCTCCAATGCCTATTCAGTGCCCCTAAGATTCATTTTAAAGTGAACCTGTCAGCTTTTCTTAGGAGCAGACACTACTTAGCACATGCTGTTACCTCTACTGATTGAAAAAATCTCCTCTGTGGGCCTCAGAAACTAGATTTTACTTTGTTACCAGGGGCCTGACTTTCCCAGTTAGGGTCTGCCAATTGCCTTCTATCCAATAAGAGTACCTCTGTAGCTCACAAGGAGCCATTTTATGACCATCATGTGATAACATGGAAATCAATGTGTGAGAACTGGACAAAATCTGAAATAAATGTGTTTTTCTCCACCGCTCCTCAAAGTAAACTTTTGCTAGATAACATGCCTTGCATTACGCTGTGTTTTGTTTTAGGCATACTAACAATTTTACTATGGTTGGCTTGTTTCCTGACAAATTGCCATCATCTTGTTTTTGTAGGTACCATTAGTTTCTTCCTGTATTTTTTAATTGGAATTAATGCATACGTCACTTCGTGTTGTCTAACCTAGTGACCTTTACGGCTTTCATTTTTTTTTCCCCCTACGTGCAACAAACCACAGTCTATTATATTCTATATCTCTAGTAATTCTTTTTTTTTTTTTCTAATATATATATTTGCATCATATTCTATTTTTAAGGCAGGCCAGGGGCAATCCATGAATATGCTGTATAGCAAAAGGCCTGCTCTCATTTTTGTTCCATACATTTGGTTACATATAAACAAGTTGGGTAAATGTAAAAAACACGCTACCAGCTTATAAAATATGTTTACGGCATCTTGGAAATGTGACTTACTGACCAAGGAAGAATCCTATGTGTATGAACAAAAAGTCACATAGAAAATAGGAAAAGCGTCTCCCCAGGATGTTTTATGGGCTCTATACTCTGCTTCACTATTAACGCGGATTGTTTAAAAAGTAATCCCTTGTGGTGTTTTCTGTAGCGACAGAGAAGTTAAGTAAAGCAATAAGTTCTGCTAAGGGATTTACGGTTTTTTTTTAAATTTGCATTTGTTTTTATCCTCATAATTTCCTCTTCTTTTTCTTTTTGTTGTCATGTCTGTTGTTATTTCGGAACCCAAAACCATGAGAAATGCCTACAAACAACTGTTGGATAGATCTCACAGAAATAGGTGCTAGGCTTCTGATAAACTGGTGGTGATGTATGATAATTCTGCGATTTCCTGTGGCTTCTTAAAACAAGAGCCTTTTTCTTGAGGGGCACGACATCGGGAGACAAACGCCACAGCAATTAGTTAATATTATAATTCTACGGCAGCTAAAGTAAATTCTCATCATCACTATGTTAATCTCCAGTTTGTTCTCCATCGTTCCCATGTAACTCAAAGAATCGGGTCTTCTAAGACTCTTTTTCAGAATATGGTTTGCTTTCCAGGATCTCAATGGAGAGGCAGATGCTGCCATTACAGCAGCTTATACAGGTACAATCAGCAGCTGCCACTGCATTTTTAATGAACTGACCTTCCTGTGAGGATGTGGGAGAGTAATTGATCTTTCATTTCTTCGTTGTGCCCACTACCGTGTGAAGCAATTGTCCTTCTCTGCTAGTTTAAGTACATCAATATTATTGTGCTCTAATAAAGCCACATATGGACAAGTTCTGGTAAGGGGTAGAACTGCAGGAAGCGACCATTTGGAAAGGTTTTTGCTACAACTATTTTACTATTTGTAGTAAAAAAAAAAATTAAGTTACATTTTTGTAATAAGAATACGTAACAATTCAAGCTCTCAATAGCAGTCTTTAACTGAAAGCTATAACACAGTGCAGTCTTACCATCAAAATGTTTCTTTGTGTTCTTTATTCTGATAAACTGCTTCATTTATATGTCTTCAGATGTGGAAACGTTAAATTCTTTGAGTCGGTTTCACATAACAATGACATTTACTGTAAGTTTAACTATCTTTTAAATTATTTGGATTCATGTTACTTATGCTTTCTATTATATCGTAAAACTTTAACTTTCAGAAAAAAAAAGATTAAATGCAAATAATATGCAAATCCTCTTTAATCTAACTTTATCTTCCAGACAGTCAAAGTCTTGTTCACACAGATTCTATGCACCTGTGTTATCCAAGTTCCACTTCCACATTATTAGTAAATCTATTCAAATAAAGGAAAGGAAAAGAAAAAAAAACTACAGGAAAGCATGCAATAATGAGAAAAAGAGGAACAAGCCGCAGTACAAACGTACAGATCCACATTATTACTATTTTTGTTTTTGTATCAGCACAGATATATGTGAACCCATAAGGAATACCATTTTGTCTTATAAAGTATGGTTTAAAAAAATAAATTGCTAATTTTCCCAAAAAACTGTTTTGCACAACAGCGATGGTTGCAGGGCATTTCTCAGAATGGGTTTCCTGATGATGACAAGAGAGGACAATGCCTGCATAATTTGTGTTGAAATTGCCACTAACAGTCTCCATAGGAAACCTGTGTGACGGGGTAAGAACGTAGAAGCAAAACTGGAAGACTCTATAATAGGAAGTACCTTTATGGTGGGATCATCAAGAATTTTTTAATGAAAGCAGCGCATTTTTTAAAGATTAGGTTACATATACTTTAACTGCTGTGTAGTTGGCTGGCAAGAGAGATTTAAGGAGAGTCTGGATCACAAGACTTCTGTGCTTTTGCAGTGAACGTCAATGATCTAGCTATGCAGGTATGCCTGAATACAAGCCTTGCTTCACACAATTACAACACCTTTGGCAGATAAAAAAAGTTCATGTATTTGTATTTCTGCTGTATATTTAGCTATTTAGCTGAAATTCAGCTTTAGAGGAGAATCTTAAAGTGCTTTTTAACCCACTGTAAGGACATTATATATTCCTCCTTGTCTCCTAAGGATATGCACTCCTGTGTCTGTGTTTTATTAAAAAAAATGATGATTATATCCCATTTTAGAGCGCCGATCGGCGCTCCCGTTACCCGCCAGCTCTCTCCTTTCCCAGTGTGACAGATGCAGCTGGCAGGGCTGAGATTCCCCCGCTCACGTCAGTCTGGAGTGGAGGAGGAGAGGAAGAGAAAGTGGGCGGGTCACGCGAGCACCTATTGGTGGCTTGCAATGAGGTATAATCGTTTTTTTTTATAAAACACAGACACAGGAGCGCATATCCTTAGGAGACAAGGAGGATTATATAAAGTATTAAATGTTATTTCAGCAGCAGGAGGTGGGCTGAGCCAACAGGCAGGAAGGGAGGGGGGAGAGGAGGACAGGAGAGCTGCGGCTGACTGAGGCACGTAAGCTGACCACGGTGTCAGGGCTTAGCAGCCATAATACAATGTGGTCAGTTTACAAAGGGGGGGGGGGCAGAAACTGGCAGGATCAGCCAGGTTTTTAGGTGTTACAGGGGGGCCACATTACACAGCACAAGCACTGTGCTGTATAACATGCTTTAAAGGTTTAAAGGAACAGTATCTCATTTTTTTTTTTAGGTTAACAAACACTTTGAGTGGGCGGCCATTGTTACAAAAATGCTTGCTGATTGTCTGTCTGTCTCTAGCTTCAAAGTTATATAAATTATTGATCTGGTACTGACACGCAACAAGACAAATAAGTGTGAAGTCAGAGCTCTCAGAATTGATCTTTATAATAGTTCTTGCTAGTTCTGGCTCAGCAACACAGAAAGCATTGAAGCTAGAGGCTCAGCATGGCACCAGGGAAGAAAGATTATCAGAAAATAGCTATTATCAAACCTATACTATTAGATGATATTCTATAAACAAGTGCTGTAACTGCAATACCAACTCAATTGCTAGATTTGTTTGCTAATTACTAAGATGATCTTAAAGCATTACCTAACAAACTTTGAGAAATGCATAGTCATCAGGAGCTTAAATGGAGATAAAAGTACCACCAAGCCCATACAGTTGTTTTTCGAAGGTCTCAAATGTGTGGAATAAATGGAGCAGAACATAAACACATTGTCAGTGTGTGGATGAACGTCAAAGAAGTCAGGTGGCTATGGCCAAAACAGCAAACTGTTACAATAAAATAGTTAACATTAAAACAGAATTCCATTAAACTATGGGCAACACCGTAACATATAATGTACTGTAATTTTGAATGAATGGAGTAGAACATCAGATAGCCCTGCTAGGTACCTCTTCTGTGCGTGGTAAGCCTCTTAAGTAGTCTTATCACCGGAGTAACCATGTGATGGAGAGAAATGGCAGGAGAACAGTCAGACAATCCAGCATTGCCTTTACATCAGATGATGCATCATTGATCAATAAAAAAAAAAAAAGAAAAACAATCTCACAGACTTAACAACCACAGCTCTTTGTTTCTTGGTTGTGGGGCCTACTAAGAAAGGCTTGAAAAAAAAGTGTATTTTTTTTTTTTTGCCCATATATAAACATTCAAAATGGAAAGATTAGATATTAAATTGGTTCTAAAGGCAGAAGGTTTTTTTTTCATCTTAATGCATTCTAACAATCACCCGAGCCCCATCTATATTCAGAAATGTTACAGAAGAGACTCGACTGTCTGGGACTCTCCCTCCTGATTGGCTGAGACAGCAGCAGAGCGCCATTGGCTCCCGTTGCTGTCAATCAACGTCAGTGAGCCAATGAGGAGAGCGAGGGGGTGGTCAGGGTCTGAATGGACACACAGAGCAGCAGCTTGGCTCTGGTGCCCCCATAACAAGCTGCTTGCTGTGGGGGCACTCGGCAGGGGGAAGGACCCAAGAAGAGGAGGATCTGGGCTGCTCTGTGCAAAACCAACTGCACAGAGGAGGTAAGTATAACATGTTTGCTATTTTAAATGAAAAAAACAAGGCTTTAGTATCACTGTAAGGTGAAATGACTCAAAAAAGAAAAAAAATGGAGGAAAAACTAGTTGAGAAACGATTCTTCTCTAGCATTTGTCAGTTCAATTAAAGAATTACAGGAGGAAATGCTTATTCTTGTCTATTTAGAATATCAGTAAGTCTTTAAAATCTAACTACAAATTAATTTTGCTGGCTTATTGTTACCCTTGTCAAGAAGCTTGAAAAACTACTCTAGAATGTACCAAGAAAAGTTTTAAAGGTCTAGTGTTTGCAGTTTGCATTCAAACTGACCTCAAATGGCAGGGTACACTATCCCTAAATGATCACGCTAGATAAAGAAGAAGTATTTTTTCATGAAACGCTGTCAATGTTTTTTCTGTTGTTCATCCCCGACCTCTTTCATGTGTTAATAGAAGTGTTTTTTCAAGCCTTCCCCTTTGACATTCCAAGACCTAATAAAGGCCCCACACATCTAAATGGTCACTTCCATGCACAGAGAACAATTGATAAAGGTCCAGGGTCTGGCATGCAGTATGATAAAGGCTGAATAATGAGTTCATTTTCTGCAGGGAAGTTTGGCTTAAAGACCTTTGCGGTGATGTCACAAGTTGCCATGCATTTTCTCTGCAATTTTATGACCCATTTCATGTTTTATGGTTTTTCCTACTGTGAAATGAACTCAACAAAATGTGTTAAATGTTGTTAATGATGTACAGATCTTTACATATATCTTCGAAGTGTGTAGCCTAACTCTCATTCTTAACCCCCCGTGTGTGATAAGTTATATAATATCCCTCCAAATGCTAGTGTTACTACAGGGGGCAGCAATAATTTAGCGTGTTGACACTACCATTAAACCGGTCATTCATACAGAGAATGGTATAGGTTTCATCATTGTATTAAAGCATTTTATTTGATGACAACAACATCACATTTCTATTTTAAAACATGCAAAAAAAAAACTCTATATTTGCAAAAAGAACAAAGGCTTTCTTCAGTAGGGTTTTAAATGCATGCCATTCAAATGCACAGAATCAGTCATCCCTATGACGTTAGTTCACATTCATGAATTTTAAATATACAAGGATCACCTGCATTTCAAATTGTTCTTTATCAGGGAATACACTACAGCCTTTGCCCAGTTATCAGCAGTGAGCAGGCAGTCTAAAGCCTCGTACACACGGTTCGATGGTCGTACGACCGCTCGTTGTATGATCATCCGACTGTTCGTACGCGCGATTAGAACAGCCTACATACGATGGTTGTACAACAGAAGTTGTATGAGCAAACTAGAAAACTTTGGTAGCACCAACAAGCGGTCATACGACCGTTGTATCGTGTGTACAGAGAAGTTGGTCCAACAAGATGTACTGTGCAAAACATGCATGCTCAGAAGTCAGGAACGGCCGGACACTAATCACATGCACCTTAACTTTCTCTTTATACGTTCATAACACGACACTACGTTTGGCTTGGTCGTACAATCATGTAGTGCATGTCAGTACGCAAGTTACATGATTCAACATACGATATGGTCTGTTCGGTCGTACAACCATCCAACCGTGTGTATGAGGCTTAAAAGAAAATCAGATCAAAAACCTAACAGGCCTATTTAATAAAGAAGCTCGAAGAGCAATGAAAACGTGCAATGTGCTACCTATACCTATAACAATTTTGTTTCCATTTAGCTGGAAAAAAATGAATTCTGAGAGGTCTCAGTGGTTTACTGTACTCTGCATATTTTGCAAAGTAAAATAAGAAATTAAAGAACAAGAAGAAATTAGAGCTGTACTTCAAGCTTATGTTGTTTTAAAAAGTTAACCACTTCCCGACCAGCGCCGTAAATAGGCGGGGGTCGGCTTTGAGCGGCTGTATCGGGACATAGCCTGCACCTGCAGGCTATATCCTGGTATCATTTTTTAGAGCTGGCGGTCGGCTATCCAGGGGTAAGGACCGATCAGACTCGGGAGCCGCTCAGTCGTTATCCCAGGGGGTGGGAGGGGACATCCCGCCTCCCTCCGCTCTTCTCCGGCCTCCCGTCCCACCGGGAGACCGGAGCGACGATCCGGCGCCTCCGCCGGCTGGAAGGAGACCTGATAGAAGCCGTAATCGGCTCCGATCGGGTCTCCTTCGGCAAATTCCGGAAGCGACATCACAACGTCACTTCCGGTTTACTCATCGGCTAACGGAGCCAATTTTAAATAAAAGGACAGTATTCAGAATCACAGTTTTTGGCAATCTGAATACTGTGAAGTGCAAAGGAGGGATGGGGGTCTTTTAGACCCCCCAGCCTTCCAAAAAGTGTACCTGTCACCATATATTACTATCACAAGGGATGTTTACATTCCTTGTGATAGTAATAAAAGTGATCAGATTTTTTTTTAAAGGAACAGTGTTAAAAACAAATAAATAAATAAAATTAAATAAAATAAATAATTTAACGCGCCACCGTCCCCGCGAGCTCGCGCAGCAAAGAAAACGCATACGTAAGTCGCGCCCGCATACATGTTCAAACCACACATGTGAGTGTGAGCAATAATTCTAGCAAAAGACCTCGAGTGTGCGCAATTTTCAACCGTGTCATGTATGGTATCTATTTACTCGGCGTAACATTCTCTTTCACAATATACAAAAAAATTGGGCTAACTTTACTGTTGTCTTATTTTTTAACTCAAAAAAGTAAAATTTTTCCAAACAAATCGCGCTTGAAAGACCGCTGCGCAAATACCGTGTGACAAAAAGTATTGCAACGATCGCCATTTTATTCTCCAGGGTGTTTGAAAATATATATATAATGTTTGGGGGTTCTAAGTGATTTTCTAGCAAAAAAAAACTGTTTTTAGCTAGTAACCAACAAATGTAAAAAAGGGGCCCGGTTGGTAAGTGGTTCAAAAAATAAGTATGGCCAAAGTTTTTTTGGCCTCGCTTCTCAGGTGCGTCACAGGAATGCACTTTTGCTCTCTTGGGTTATTACCCGCTGTTAGCTGAGGGGGCAACGCTGCTACAGGCTCTCAAAGGATCCTGACAATATTGTTGGGATCCACCCAGCTGCCTAATTGACAGCTGAGAGCCAGAGACAGCTGCACCCCCCCCCCCCCAGCCCGGCGCTCTACTGAGTGCCGGAGAGGCAGAGTTGAGAGCGGTGACTGACAGTCACTTGTCTCTACTCCGAGCAGACCGAGAGCTGAGCTATCAGCAGTCATTCAGTTCTTGGTCTTAAAGCCAACATGGGAGAGTGGCAGCATCACACCGATGATAGAGGTAAGTATGGATATATATATATTTTTTTATAAACCTCATACTTCTCCTTTAATTCAGTTTTGTAGTCATCTGAAATGAATGAAATGTATTTTACATAGAAATTTGCATAAATATCTGAAGCTGTCTTTTATTACCTTCTGTGTACAACAGAGCTCACCCTGGGAGTCGGGGAAGCAGCATTCAGAATCAGGCACAGTCTAAACATACCTACTGGAGGAGACAACACTGATGACACCTCAGTGGTGTGTTACTCCTACTTTATTGCCCAATCACAAGCTTAGAACAGGATGGTAAGCAAGCTAAAATGGTTAATTGCAGGAGTAGAAATTTAAGGTTAGTGACAGGATCACTGCTTGGCAGGGATGCCCGGATCCCAAGACTGGTTGAACACAATTACAAATCTTTTTGCACATAAAGCAATCATGTATTTCAACATTTGCTTGGCGTTCCACTTTAAGTAGAACATATTTTTTCTTAATAGACAATGTACAAATTCAATAACTTGAACCTATGCCTATGTGCCTTTGATATCACTGAGCCTTTCCTTTAGGATCATCAGAAAACTGATCCCAAATTCTGCAAGTATGTGAATATCCCATATATGGGATCCACAGCTTTCCTTGTACCCCATCGGAAGGCTACATGGTATTACAGTTGCATAGATGAACCTGTGATCTGCAGTAAGTATCTTTTACGTAAAG
>BLSH010247086.1:1271899-1308303 GCA_018402905.1 Glandirana rugosa
GAATCTATTACCGTCGGCTAGAGACGATATGTTGATAGTTACTTCGGACTTCCGGAAAGAGACAGACTCTACACGTCGATCCTCAACACCTTTATAGAGACGTATCAATGGTCTAGAAACTTTACACCTACAAACAATCCTCGTCAGACTAGTAAACGACCAACCGACTCGGATCCGGTATAAATTTCACTAACATTTCCGAGTGAAATTTTTTTATTTATTTTTTTATTGTTTGTATAATATGAATGGACGAGATACGTCAACCTAAACGTGTCTCGTCGGGCTTAGGAGGAGAAGAGCCCAGGGAGAAGACGAGAGGCCAACCAGCAAATGATCAGACTGCTCCTAACAAACATCCACATTTCAAAGATCTGGTAACTATGCAGAGATATTTCCACAACTCCTAGCTGCACATCTCAGACAGAGAAAGGCCTTCAGGCTTCATTGATAGTTGTATAGCAGAGATCGGCTGCCATTATCTAAGGGTCAATGAGTTTTAGCTTTTGAATTCCAGCTGCCTACCTATAAATCATTCTCTTGGGATGTGTTTTGTCTTTTAGGTCTTTCCCTTTTCCTGCAGTGACAAAAAACCCTTTATCTGTCTGGGTTCTGCTTCATTCAAGAACAGTGCTGTATGTAACTATTAAAGTTTTATACTAAAGGATACTACACACAAAGCAATGCAAAGAAAACTAGGTACATTTGTGTCCATGAGTGGCATGTTTGCCCTTATTAAAGTGACATTAAATAAATATCTGAATAATGTAATATATGGTTTTTCGTAATATAACTTTTGTTTCTCGAGCTGTCATTTGGGTTGTAATGGGTTTTGACAAGTTATATATTACTAAAAAATAATAACTATATTAATGAACCCAAGGCCCCAAATAAAGTGACGTACTACTGTGTTCCCCGACTTCCAGTCCTCTACTAACCTACATTGCCCATGTTGTTTGTCAAACACTTTTTCGTTCAATTTACTTAGCTTCCACCAAAACAAATAATAATAATGAGTGTTCAAGTTTACTTACATAGCCAAAGTGTACATGGACCTAAAATGTTGTTGAGCCATTTCCTTATATTACACATCCTTTGTATGTGCCAGCTGTTCACCTTTTTGGCTGAATTCATTCCCTCAAAGGTGTCCAACCTCTGCACATTTGCTTTCTTTATATCCCATGGAGTGCTATCGACTACTGGAAAATTACTCATTCAGGTCTTCTAACACAGATTAATATGCAAGTGGAGTAGAGGTACAAGACGTTTACATTGGCAGATCGGGGAACAGTGTCATGGAAGTTATTCC
The DNA here is from genome assembly GCA_018402905.1 of Glandirana rugosa. Lineage (NCBI taxonomy): Eukaryota > Metazoa > Chordata > Amphibia > Anura > Ranidae > Glandirana > Glandirana rugosa. The sequence goes on from BLSH010247086.1 coordinate 1,273,206, forward strand.
ATATTTACAGATTTGCCTCAATGAGCCAAACTACTCCTATAACAAATTGGGTAGAGAATATTTCACACATAATTTACAATCTCATGAATGTGGTCACACATGACTAATGCCTACTACACACAATCAGAAAACTGGATGAAAAATACTAATCTGATCGTTAGTACACAGCGTCTAAAAACAAATCAGAAGAGCAAGTCCACGCATGCCTGGAAACGAAAGAATACATTACAATATACAGTGCATCCAGAAAGTATTCACCCTTTCCACATTCTGTTATGTTACAGCCTTATACTAAAATTGATTAAATTCATTATTTTCCTCAAAATTCTACAAACAATACCCCATAATGGCAACGTGAAAGAAGTTTGTTTGAAATCTTTGCAAATTTATTAACAATTAAAAATGAAAAAGATCCCATGTACATAACTATTCACAGCGTTTTCTCAATACTTTGTTTAAACACCTTTGGCACCAATTACAGCCTCAAGTCTTTTTGTGTATGATGCTACAAACTTGGCACACCTATTTTTGGGCAGTCTCTCCCATTCTTCTTTGCAGGACCTCTCAAGTTCCATCCGGTTGGATGGGGAGCGTCGGTACACAGCCATTTTCAGATCTCTCCAGAGCTGTTCAATCGGGTTCAAGTCTGGGTTCTGGCTAGGCCACTCAAGGACATTCACAAAGTTGTCCACAAAGTCAAAAAAGAAGAAAGTTGGGACTTTGAAGGTTGTCACTAGAGTCTCCCAAGCAGAAACATGAAACAGTGAAGATTATAATAAAATCAATATTTATTACATAGCATAAAATATACACCACATATAGTATACGTTATAACATTCAATACAAGTAGCACTGCAAAACTAGCCATGTGAGGTCAATTCAGTTGTTGGTCATCCTCAGTGGGCGACCAGTGGAAAGGAGAGGCTTTCAATCTGGCATAGAGCTTTCTTATGTCACACAGTGGGATCACAACGTATTTTGCTATTAGCTTCTTCAGGCGATCCGTTTCAGAAGTGGACATATCAAATGTAAATAATGAATAAATATATATCCCCCAGGAAATAAGTAACCCCCCACCGGGGTGTCCAGAGCATAATATGCAAATGTCCAGACATTTGTGATCCCACTATGTAACATAAGGAAGCTCTATGCCAGATTGAGAGCCTCTCCTTTCCACTGGTCACCCACTGAGGACAACCAAGAATTGAATTGACCTCACATGGCTAATTTTGCAGTGCTACTTGTATTGAATGTTATGACGTATACTATATGTGGTGTATATTTTATGCTATGTAATGTCATGTGCCTTTTACTGAGGAATGGCTTCCACCTGGCCACTCGACCATACAGACCTGATTGGTGGAGTGCTGCAGAGATAGTTGTTCTTCTGGAATGTTCTCCTCTCTCCACAGAGAAACACTGGAGCTCTGTTATAGTGACCATCAGGTTCTTGGTCACCTCCCTGACTAAGGCCCTTCTCCTCCAATTGCTCAGTTTGGCCAGATGGCCCGCTCTAGGAAGAGTCCTGGTGGTTCCCAACTTCTTCCATTCAGGGATGATGGAGGTCACTGTGCTCATTGGGACCTTCAATGATGCAGACATTTTTCTGTACCCTTCCTCAGATCAGTGCCTCGATACAATCCTGTCTCAGAAGTCTACAAACAATTCCTTGGACTTCATGGCTTGGTTTGTGTTCTGACATGCACTGTTAACTGTGGGACCTTATATAGACAGTTATGTGCCTTCGTTTTTCGTTTTGAATACATTTGCAAAGATTTCAAACAAACTTCTTTCACATTGTCATTATGGAATATTGTATGTAGAACTCTGAGGAAAATAATGAATGTAATCCATTTTGGAATAAGGCTGTAACATAACAAAATGTATAAAAAGTGAAGCACTGTGAATACTTTACAGATGCACTGTAATACAACACATTACGCCACGTTTAAAGTTGTGTTCTGTCCTATGAGAATTTTCGTAAGCCTAGTAGCCTCTTCATCTTCGATGAGACTAGCATGTAAAAAACCCCCCAAAAACCAGACGATCATTTGTCCGATAGTCTCATCGTGCGTACGAGGCTTTACTTTGATTACCATTTTATTTTGTCTTAGAGAAAATAGAAACCTAAAAAAAAAAACTTAGATTCTATAGAGCTCAGAAAGAAAGTGCTCCAGGCCAGTACTCCTGTGTGAGATAATGAAAGTTTCAGGGCTTATTGGATTACCACCCTCAATGTTTTGTGCAAATTAAACTTCAACATAAACATCCATTATTGGCTAGGTGACAGTAACTCTTATTAATAAGTGTCAATGGTTTTTGATTATGCTCTACCAATATTTACCTTTAATATTACTGTAAAAAAGAGATATCTGTTTAAAAACTGAACTAGGTTTTAAGAAATCATTTTTAAAGCAAGCATGAAAGCAGAGGGAAAGGGAGAGCTAAGAGCAAGAAAGGTAGAAACTCAATAAATGCGTCCGAGCTCAGCCTGCAACGGGCTGCAGGCTGTTTTGCTGAGTGCAATGCAAAGCATATGAATGTGTCCCTGTTCAGCTACACTTAGCACAACAGCCATGAGCACATAGAAGTATTGCTGCTCATTGGGTTAAATGAACCCCTCTAAGCAATGGGGTGACTGTGCTCAGAATATATTGTATACTCAAGTCCTTGTACTCTGTACAGAGCATATGTATGTAGAACTAAATCAGGTCCAAAACAACCATGAGGACAGTGAGGTAAGCATGTGTAGAATACATGGAAATTATTTTTGCTAAAAAAGTACATTAATGCTATATTGGTAAATAGAGGAGCTGGAATTTAGAAAAAAAATAATTAAAAAAAGGTGAACTTAGCCTTCGAGTTAAAAGCTGATTGGCTACCATGCACAGCTGTACCAGTGTTCGTAAATCTCCCCCTATGTGCTTTTTGCTTTGGATAGAGTTGGGGGGGGTTAAAAACATGACACATGAAGTCACATAACAAGTCACAGCCCATTGATTTCATTGACACCCATTGCAATCTATGCAACTAAAAGTGGCAGTGACTTTGCAATGGTTCCTGCACTACTTTGATGTGACTTTCTTGCAACTTGAGTTCCAGAGAGTGTAAAGTCGCATGAAAGTCACATCAAATTCGCACTCCAAATCGCATGGCTTGGGAGTTGCACTACTATGAACTGAGCCTTAGTGTTGACTAGACAATGAAGGAGGAGCAACATATAAGTATCAACTCTGCCCTTTCATCCTGTCAGCATGTTTCACGTCGATACATTTCAATGCAACCAACACTGATTAGCTTCTAATGCTTCCCCTCCTCCTGGTCTAAACACTCCGATGCATGGGATAACACGAGGCTGATATCTAGACAGATTCAGTTCCTTATGCTAGTTCCATGTTACAATACACTTTTAGTGCATTGCTTTTTTTAAATGCCCCTAACTCAGTCCTAAACCCTTAAATCTACAAAAAAGGGGGGAGGAAATTGGGACTTTAAATGAGGTGCATAGTGTACAGACAGTATTTAATAGATACATATAAACACATTAATTCATAAATATACGTTAGAATTGGGACATGATACAATAATGTTGAAAACACATTTATTTATTACAGAGTCTCATCAGCAAATATGTGTCCATGATGATAATGATACATTCATCGTAATATGGCTACATATAGCCCACTAAAATCATATAAAATATGGAGCGGATGGTGTTGAAAATCTCAATCTATAACTGTAACATTGGTCTATAATAAACAACATTTCACATGCATGGTCATACAATATAGTCCTTGATATTGCTAAAGGGATTGCATTCGTATAGCTCAACGTGTTTTGTGGAGTAATTCCACTTCCTCATGAGCAATATAATTTTAGCGTGCTGTATTTAGCCGTGTTATGATGAATGTATTGTTATCATCATGGACACATATTTGCTGATGAGACTCTCTAATAAATAAATGTGTTTTCAACATTATTGTCTATTGTATCATGCCCCCAATTCTAACATTGTATATTTATAAATTAATGTGTTTATATGTATCTATTAAATACTGACTGTACACTATGCACCTCATTTAACTGGTTCCCGACCGCACACTGTCTATTTACGGCGACAGTGTGGACGTGTCTCGCGAATCGCCGTAAATAGGCGGCGATTTGCGCATGCGCAGCTAGGGAGCGAGAGTGCGCTGCCGGCGGCACGCTGTCATGCCCGGCGCACTCTGGAGGAGTGTGCCCGCGGCTCGGGCAGACCCGATGTCCGCCGGCGAGCCGCGATGAGCTGCCAGAGGCAAAGAACGGGGAATCGCCGATGTAAACACAGCGGTTCCCCATTCTGACAGGTGGCATATAAGAGATCTACTGATCCCTGTCACTGGGATCAGTTAGATCTCTTATGCCCATAGCAGCCCAGCCTTCTCACAGTTAGAACACGCCTAGGGACACACAGTTAACCCCTTCCCTGGCCCTGCAGGTTAACCCCTTCACTGCCAATGACATTTATACAGTAATCAGTGCATATTTAAACTTCTGATCGCTGTATAAATGTCATTGGTCGCAAAAAAGTGTCAAAAATGTCCGACATGTCAGCCCCAATATCAAAGTCCCGATAAAAATCAAAGATCGCCGCCATTACTAGTATAAAAAAAAATGTTAAAAACGCCAGAAATTAATTTTCATGGTTTGTAAACGCGGCAACTTTTGCGCAAACCAATCAACAAACGCTGATTGCAAATTTTTTACCAAAAATATGGGGAAGAATATAAATCGGCCAAAACCGATGAATACATTCGTTTTTTTAGATTATTTTTTTTTTGGATTTGTATTTTAGCAAAAAGTAAGAAATATTGTTTTTTTTTCCCAAAATTGTCCTTTTTTTTGTTTATAGCAGTGATCAGAAGTGACGCAGAGGTGATCAAATACCACCAAAAGAAAGCTCTATTTGTGGGAAAAAAGGACTCAAATTTAGTTTGGGTACAACATCGCAGGACCGTGTAATTGTCAGTTAAAGCGACGCAGAGCCGAATCCCAAAAAGTGCTCTGGTCCTACAGTGGGAAGTCCTTCCGGGGTTGAAGTGGTTAAAGTCCCAATCCCCCCCCCCCCCCATTTTTTTTCATATATGCATAGGGATGTTTTGCACACTATGGGGTTGATTTACTAAAACTGGAAAGTGCAAAATCTAGTGCAGCTGTGAATGGTAGCCAATCAGCTTCAATCTTCAGCTTGTTCAATTAAGCTTTGACAATAAAACCTGGAAGCTGATTGGTTTCTATGCACAGCTGCATAAGATTTTGCACTCTCCAGCTTTAGTAAATCAACCCCAGTATGTCTCATTTAAAGCCACAAACTCTCTTTTTTGTAGTTCTTAAATCTACAAGATTTTCACATACACTAAAGGACATTTTACACACACACACACACATATATATATATATATATATATACACACATACATACATGTATTTATTTTTTTAATTAAAATATATATATATATATAAAATAATCAACTGCATGAAATGTTGCTTTTATCTGTGAAGTTTATTTTGTAGTTTTAAAAATAAAGTATTCTAAGTGTCATAAATAAAAAAAACTGCTATCGAGCAAATATATGCTTCGATTGAATTTGCTGTTCGGGGCTTTAACCTCCAGAGTAAAAAGATTTGAGTTAAACCTGATCACTTCCAGCCCAGGAAGAAAAATGGCACTTTTTGTGCTGCCTTCTCATCACCTTTCACCTACTGGCCTCTTCAATCCCAGGAGATTTTATCCTTCCTTTAAGAAAATGTCATTAAACTATGTGCTGAATATTTGTTCCTGCCCTGAAGGAATGGGGGGGGGGGGGTATTGTAGACCCCTCTGTAACAGAATAGGACCACAGCAGTCAGCAAACAACAGGGTCATACATGTATGAAATGTCCAAGGCAAAACGTGATAATGTCCCACTGCTTATAACGATCGATCATCATCGCACTCTTTCGTTTTCAACACCACATTAAGGACAAAATATTTCATTACATAGTAGTAGGCAAAATATTGTTTGCATTAAAGCACATTTTCTTTGCTTGAGGTTTTAAAAATAAACGTAAAAGGGCTCATTTTTCTCATGTTACTTGTTGAATGTGGGTAATTCCAGCAGTCTGTGCATTCCGATGTAGCACATGAGATTTTAAAACCCCTCCAGAGCAAAACAAGGTGCAGAAAACCTTGGCAGTTTGCCCGAGTATGTCAAGCGCTCAGCACTATGCACTATGTACTGAGTTTTTTTAAGTTCCTGATGTACTTTTGTGGTTTTGTTTAATGGCTGCGGCTTCCATATTTAAAAACATATTCAAAATTGGCCGATGTGTGCGTGCAGCTAAATATTTGTGGTAAGGACAAAGGACCAATGGAGAGGACCTGACGTGATTGGTCTGGTGTAAAATTGTGAGAAATTAATCAGCACGACATAAATGAATAAAATTAATTCCAAATTGGAGTTTCCTGCTACCTTCAATGCACAGCAGCAGTCTATCTCCCATAGGAGATAAAAGGTGAGCGCTTTACAATATAAATGTTGTGTATATGTGTAGATGGTGCAACAGGTTTTGACTTAAAGTGGTTGTCAACCCGTGACAACCACTTTAACCTACAGGTAAGCCTATGATAAGGTTTACCTGTAGGTGCCCTGCATATCTCCTAAATCTGCACGGTTTAGGAGATATACAGTGTACTAGCATTGTCGACATCATTCGACAGATGCACAGTGAAGAAATGGCCTCCGTGCCATTTCTTCACTGAGATCGTGCCGTAACTGGCGGCTCCCGCGCGACGTCACGCGACTCCGGCCAGTCACAAAGCCGGAGTGGTGACCCCAGAAGGAAGCGGGGCTGAAGATGGACGCCGCCTGCACAGGCGACATCGCAGGCTTTGTTTGCAGGTAAGTGACACATAATGGGCTACTATGCGATGCATAGTAGCCCATTATGCTTCTACTTTGCAGGGGAATATAGAGGAAGTAAACCCCATCAGGGTTTACTTCCTCTTTAAAGTGTTACTAAACGCACAACAGTAAAATCAGTGTGTATATGCAGTAAAGCATGCTTGTTATACTCACTGTGGAACCTAAGGGGTTAATCATCTGCATTGTGTAAAAAGGTTGTTTGATCCTGTCTTTTTTGATCCTCCCCTTCTTCCACTTCCACAGTCCCCAATCTATCTGCTAATAGACAAGCTGCATGTGCTCAGTTTGGTGTGTATTGCTAGAGTTTTTATTTTCTTGGGAGAGTGCATGTGATGAGCACAGGGCCAATCAGCACTATCCAGACAGAGGGTCAGGGGTCCTCCCGCCTCATAGGACAATCAGGGTAGAATGAAAACTCCTCCTACAAGCTTAAACCAAGCACTAATAGAAGTCACAAGGCTGCTATATACTGCTGATGAGAAAAGGTATTTAGCAGTTTATATTTACTAAAATAATTGCATTTCCATGTTCTGTGTACTGTGGGAGACCAGATATAGTGAATGCAGGGTCCTGGGTTTAGTAACACTTTAAGGTTCAAGTCAGGATTTGCTTAGAAACAGAAGCATTGTTGCCTAGCCATTTATAGACCGTAAGGTGTATGACTTATACATTTACTTAAAGCAGAGCTGGACAAATCCCAGCAGCAAAGTAGCCACTGTGACCACAAAATTACAGCCAGTCCATAATCTTTCTTAGGGCTTGTTCCCACCAGTGGTTGAAGGGCAGTAAAACCTTGCAGTTCAGACGCGCTTTTACTGCTCCCCTACTGCTAACCCCTTTAGCTGTAGAGGCAGTCGCTGGGGGTGTACATATGCCGTGGCTGGATGCTTTGCTTCGCTGCAGGTAATATACTCTGTCACTTTTGGCAGGTGTAGCGCCCTCTGAATGAGACCAATTTGAGTGAATAGGGCCACTCTGCAAATGACTCTTAAGCCTCGTACACACGGGACGACGATCGTGTTCAACACGTCGTACTCACGACCGTTGCATGCAGAATCGATCGTCTGTGGCGGCGCTTTCAACAGTTGAACGTACGACGGTCGTTCGTGGGAGTTGTATGTGCAGACTAGAAAACTTGGTCGTGTCAACAAGCTCGCATATGACCGTTGAGTCGTGTGTAGAGCAGCTGTGTTCAACAAAGTTGTATTGTGCTAAACACGCATGCGCCAAGTCCACTTCAACTAACATGAAATTAGAAAGGAGCCCAAAAGGTGACGCTACTTCCTCATTATACGCTTGTTCGCGTCATCACGTTCGGCCGGCCGCAAGTTGTATGTACGACCGTCGTGTGCATGTCAGTAGGCTACATACGACCGTCAACGTACGATTCAACACGGTCGTACGCACGATCGTCGTCCCGTGTGTACGAGCCTTTATTTTCCTCAATAGACAACTATAGCCTGGACCTAGTATTATTTTAAAGGGACACTGGGGTTGATTTACTAAAGGGAAAACGACTGTGCACTTTGTAAATGAGTAGAAAATCCATCATCCAATCATGTGCAAGCAAAAATGCATTTTTTTTCAAATTTGTCCTTGCACGTGATTGGGTATTGTTTGCAAAGTGAAGTCTTAGGCCCTTTTCACACGAGCGCCTCCATTCTGATCCCCCCACTGAGCAGGCGGATGACAGGTCCGTCTCCGCTTACCGAGCAGGGTGGAGGTAGACAGAGTACCACTCTCCTCTATGGGGAGATCGGTTGAAAACGGACCACTTGCCTGTTTTCATCCGATTCCACCCGATCCGCCAAACGGATGGAAAATAGGACCACCATCCCTCTGGTTTTGGCAGAGAGGATTGGATAGCAGAGGATATCACAGCTGACATCCACCACTCTCTAGAGGTGAATGGAGTGTCTGATCAGGTCCTCCTGAAAAACGAACAGGCGGACCTGACAGCCCATGTGAAAGAGGCCTTACCTCATTTACTAAGCTCTGGAGCAACTACACTTTGAAAAGTACACAGTCTATTTGCCTTTGGTAAATCAACCCCGCTGTCTTCAATTAAAACAATGTTAAAAAAAGGTTGGAGGCCTTGTCTCCTTCTTATCTCTGTGGTGTCTGCTGCCAGCATCTAAAGGACCATCATGATAAAGGGGTCAGCAGCGGAAACCACAGTGTGTGTTGGGGACCTTAGGCTTCCCATGCTATGAGAAATGCCAAATATGAAGATTCTTCAGGAAGTTCCAAAATAGAGTGAAGATCAAAGGAACGGGTGGTGGACCGGTTGAGTATAAACCAGTGGTTGTCTACTTATGAGCTAAAGGGGGCCCCAAATGTGTCCCCTGACATCAAAGGACATAGTAATGTTCAATATGTGTAATGTTTGAGAGGACTGTCAGAAACTGCAGATCTAATAGAGGAAATGAGGGTCAGAGAGTGTGGACAGGCTACATTTTTGGCTGGGGGTATGCTGAAGAAGACAATATGAAACTGGGAATAAGTTACATGAGGCTACTAGAGATCAAAACTATTATACTAATCAATGTTTCCACCACAGATTGCTGAGGTCTGCACATCATACAACAAGGGCTGCATGCGGCCTTTGGGCCGCAGGTTGGGCACTATAAACCCTCTTCTTATGCAGGTTGTTTTTTGACATTTTACTAACTCAGCAGCAGAGTTACTTTAAATGGTAATAATTTATGTGTTCATTTTACCATAGCAGACATTAAATAGTGCTAACAGTGCAATAAAATCACCAGAAGTAAAACAACTGGTTACAGAGCGGGATGAATAAAGTGTTTATGCTCCTTAGAGTTGAGCCAAATGCAGTTTTAATCATCAATTCCTCCTATTACTAGCACAGACCTTCTCTGCTCAACATCATGGCCTCTTTTCTCTCCCTTCTCCTGATTGTGCCCCATGAACTATGTCTCCAGAATCCCACCTGACACAGAGGTTTGCATAAATTCTCTGACAACAAAAGCTTTCCGGAACTCCATGTAAATGGCCACATAATTCATTTTCCTCCAAAGCATTTAATGAAATGCGGACAACTCAATCTTCAAAGTGCTGGCCACAAAGAAACCCATTAAAACACTGACACATTCAAATTAAAATGGAAGAATGAAAAACACAACTTCCGAAATCTACAATAATGGTCCCTGGATTGTCAAACAGACACTTCACATCACACCTTCCAGCAAGGGACTTGTGTGTGTAGTGCTGTATATTATACTCACCACCATACATCTGCTTTATATCAGGACCAATACATTTATTTTGAAGATATTTGATCCATTTAGGTTGAAGAGTATATAAAAATGCAGACAGATAAAACTTTAGATGTCACAGACTAATGGTCAAGGATAAAAGATAGCCATTAGCCTGTGACTGAATGAATTAGAAAACTAGAATAAAATGGTTATGATTATTGTGCATCTTAACTTAAACTCTTTGCTGTAGTTTGGTGGTAGTTTATCTTCTCTTCTACAAATAGTATAGTATATGGATAACAAATGCTGGCTGTGCCAGATCTGAATTTTTTTATCTGGAAGTTTGAGGCGAGATTCACATATTTGCAGGGTGCATATGGACCTTCGTTTTTTTTCAGCGCACCACAAGGCATGGTGGTTCACATCTTTGCATGTGGTATGCTAATGCACCAATCAGATCCGCCTGTCAGTTTTTCAGACTAACCAAATTGGACCCTCCAGTGTCCTCTATGGAGCAGGGAGTGTAAACATCAGACATCCAATCCGATCCGCTAAAAATAGACAAGTGGGGATCCGTTCCTCTTCCATCTAGCAGATCGGATGGCAGTCGGATGTAAACGGACAAGCAGTCTATTTACCTCCAACCGCCTATAGAGGAGAGCAGGCTGTGACTGTGTGGGACAGATCCCCCGCTCAGCAAGCTGACTCCTAGCAGAGCCTGCCCCATATGGAAGGAGCTTAAACTGCAAGTTTGCTAAACCAGAAATCCAGGCTAAACCTAACTACTCTTAAAAATGCAACCCCCCCTCCCCTCCCTTCAACACCTTTGCTGCCTAATCTGTGCAAGAAAGATTTATATACTTACATATTTTCAGCCCGCTCCAGTCCGGTCACTTAAATCGGGTCCCCTGTGTCAGCCAACGGCAGATGCAGGAGAGAGGAGATCGCTTTCGACAATGGCTGGGAATGCCTGGAGCAGTGACATCAACCATAGGCTCCTATGTCCCATCTGTTACCACAACCAAACTATTCAGGCGCTATATAGTTGACAATCAAAAAAAAATGCCCCATCTGTTGTTGGTGCTTCCTCCTCTCCCCTGCAGCTGCCATTCGCACAGGGGAGCTGGATTGCATGTCTAGACTTGAATGAACTGAATAAAGGTAAGTTTATATATCTTACTTACACAGGTTAGCCAGCATACAGTAAGTGATAGAAGGTGGTTGGAGCATTTTTTAGACTAGTTAGGATTAGCCCAGAATTCTACGTTAAAGTGGAAGTTCATCCAAAACCTAACTAACTCTAAACCTACTCGCAGCCACATTTGAAAACTAATCTAGCTAGCCCTGTAAATAAAAAATAGCTATACATACCTTTCCTGAAGCCGATCCGCGGTCTCCAGCGGCAAATGCTGTGTGCAAGGGAGAACTGACAATGGCTGGGAAGTTATGTCACCAATAGAGTTACTATGAGCCTTCCTTTGTAGGCTGCCTCTCCTGCACATGCCTACACACTGAAGCCGCCACTGACAGCTCAGCGTGGGGCTGGAGCGGTGGCTGCAGAACAGGTAAGTACAGCGATTTCTTTACAGGGCTAGGTAGATTCGTTTTAGAATGTGGCTGTGGGTAGGTTTAGGTGTTCGCTGAACTTCTATTTTAAGGTGTGTTGCAGTGCTTTCAAACATAAATGGCATCACACTGCACTGCAGTTTTCGTGTTTTACTGCACATTATCAGTCACAACGCAAAGCTGTGAATCCAACCTAAACATAGACTCAATTATGTCTTCCCCCGACCAAATGATGGATTGTACAATCATTTTCAACGTGATGAGAAATTTCTTTGTTCTTCTATAGAATTTGATGCATGAGACATTGTCACATTATCATGTGTTCCTTCCCAATGCAATATTGTTAGCAATGGATTATAATCCCAGTTTTACAACTGTACTGGTATCAGAGTTTCAACATTAGCATGTTTCATAACCAAGTCATTATAAGGAAATATCTTAGTTACATTATAACCCCCTTTTCATTTTAATTATTAAACCTGGATGTTAGCAGTAATTAAAATTCCATAACTTGCTTGTGATGAGTACTTGTGTAGGTAATGGGACAGGCCCATTTAGCACAATTACGTCATTTATCGCACCAATCGCATCCATTATGTGGTGTTCTGATATAAATAGTAGGTAAGGAATGGAGGATTTAGGACTAAAAAAAAGAAAACGGTAAAGAAGAACTACAGGGTTTCCATGACATACTATGCTAGCTGGCTGTCATGCTGATCCTCTGGCTTCCATACAAGTCACTAGCTCAGAGCAAGCCTGCAGATTGGGAGTTCTGAATACACTAGCTCCACTGGACCTACATATGATCATTAAGAATATCTTCTACTTTTGAATCCTTCAATTACAGATGTATTTCTAACCATTCATCCTGCTGTTGCCCAGAGTTATTTGTACTTCTTGAGCCAGGCTGGCAACATGGATCAGCCGTTATTGACATGACTGATCTCCCAAGCATGGTTGGCACCCAGAAGCTTTGCCTCTTTATTAGTATTTATATCCTCTTCTGAGTTCAGATATTTCCTCTGGTTGGCTGGATACTCTCCCCTTACAGCACACGTGCAATAATTTTGCAGAGCATTCTCAGAGCTCAGGCACATATACAGTTCAAGTACAGTGAAGGGAAACATTCAAACTCAAAAGAGACTATGAATCCTAATTCAGCTCATCACCTCTTCCCATCTACATCATTGCTCATGAAAATCTCCACCCCTGGGATAGACAAAAAGAAGAAGCACTGATGAGCGGTCACATAACTGTATATAAAGAAACAAAAAAAGGTACAGTATTTAGTTTGCAATTTTTAAAAAATGGTGATAGGAGAGTGCCAAGGGGATCTATTAGCTACCATTTTGGCCACTGTGTAGTAGATGCCTTTCTATCTACTATAACAAATTATTCTCTCTCAGATATTCAAAACTGGGAAACCTTGGCAGTGAAAGTTGTGCTGGGATTTCACCTGGGGAACGCATTCTTATTCATATCCTACGATTACTTACCTCTGCCCGACAGCAGCAAACTCTTCTCTGGAGATAGCTGCTAAGTAGAGATGCTAGAAGTACAGTACCATTCAAGTCTATGGGGACTCATTGCGCAGGCACAGGAAGTGGCGGAGAAGATGATCCTGAAAAACGGAGGAGGCTGCTGCTGCTGCTGCCAGGCAAAGGCAAGTAAACATTAGGGGTTAGGGGTTTCTGGGTTAGATTAGGTACCAAGTGCTGGTGGGTTTTTGTACACTAAGTAAAGTAGTTCCTCAACGTTTGTCTCACAATAAATATATTTTGCACCTTAAAAAGGGTTCAGTATGTTGCGTAAATCGAATGATAAAAATCCATTTTATTCAGGCTGAAACACTGCAAAATGTATTAAGCCAGAGTACAATGAATAATCATGCAAATAACTATATATAAAACATACATACTATATAATACATATTCATTGCAGTTCTTATCACTGTTACCCTTCATCTCTAAAATGTACATTAAGGAATTAGAGTGTGCTGGTACCCTGCCATGACATATAGATTATTCAATGCTAACATGCAAATAATGTTTTTCATTATTCATCTGGGCAAGGCATTAAAGGTGAAATGCTTTTGATGTAACCATGTCAGCTGCCTGTGCAGATATAGTCAATAAAACATGGGATTTCTGCTTTGAACTAAAGCAATTATAGAGAACTGACAGAACCGCCAGTATTTAAAAGGGACATATCCATAACTCTGTATAATTTATATTTACGTAATACACCTCAAAAGCGGGAGCATTTCGACAAAGATTCAACCCACAATTACTTTCATGCAAGTAGTGTCATAGAATGCTGTAAATCATGCCAAAATATGCTCAGCTGCTTGTTTCAAATGATTTAATTTCAATGTTGCAGTCAGGCAAAGCTAAAGGGTCTATGAACAGACAAATCACTGGAAAGTAAAAATACATATGAAGCACACTAATGGAGGCAATTTACTATGGTGAGAACATGGTTGGGAAAGCATGACTGGGATTTCCAAGTTGGTATCATTTTGTAAAGGTTGAATAACATTGCATTTTGCATAATGTTCATACATTTGCCAGGGGTATGGAGAAATTAATTTAGGCATGGCCACGATGGATAATACTATGCAGCACAAACCAGAGCCCAGTGCTCCATCTAAAAGAAGGTTCTATGCAGTTGAATGGCTGCGCTCTGTGTCAGACACTTACGTATGACTGATTTTCCACTAGTGGCAGCTAGATTTAAAACACTGACTGTGATAATGTCTCACATACGACATGTTATGCTCTAGTACGCTGGATCCTTGTATAAAATCTTACAAGCCAATTGGCCCTATTAAATTTTGGCACAATATATTAAAGCAAAACTAAAGTATATATTTCTGTTTCAATGTTCTTATTGAAAAGTTTCTGAACAAAACACGAAAGCATATGTATGATTGTCAGTTCAATGGTCAGTCAAAAGTAGTACAATAAAGGTAGTAAACCAGAATTAAAGCAAATGGTACACAATATGCATACAAGCGTCCTCAACAAAACAAGACCGAGTTAAAGAAGTCATCAACTATCAAGAGTATAGAAATCAAGGGCCAAAGTCTAAAGTATAAGCACATTGTCGTATGGTCATGGTATCCAGAAATTAATCTGCAATTGGTCTTCCACCAGAGAATGAGGGAAAACGTCAATTAAGGTAACACAATGTATATAACTCTATTTTCCTGGGATAAAAGAGTCACGACCTCATGTATTATTCAAATTGGCCCAAATAAATGTGGGCCTCAGAACCTGGACGCTAAAAGATACACAATAAGACAGAAGAGAGGAACAGTAAAGAAACGTAGAGGGGAAAAAGAAGAAGAGGAAAGAATAGATTCTCCCGACCCAGCCACCACAACCTACAAGGCTCACCAGCTCAAACAGATGATTGAAGATACCTAATTCAAAGATTACAGACTTTTTTCAAATCTGGTCTGTTCATCCTGTAATAAAGTACCTTTTTAATGCAAACACTCTAAAATGAGCACGTCAAAAACTGTGCATTAATCCATACTTCAAATCTGTGTTACATTGTCCATATTTAATATAACCCAAATGCCATCTTGCCTAGTCTGTCGTTCAGCATTAGTGGGAGGTGATTTCTACATAGGAACTTTTTTTCTATTCTATGACAGGAACCAGGAGTGTAATAGGGTACTTCTATCCCAACGTAATCCTCCTTGTCTCATGTTCAATCAGCTACTTGTGAAACTGGCCATACACCAGCAGAATTTTGTTCAAAATGTTTTGGTTTTGGAGCTTTCATTATATTTGCAATACAAAATACAAAAGAGGCAAATACAGAAAAAGTGATTCATACAGGGTCACATCACAGGTGATCACAAGCACAAGGTTCACCAAAGTTCCAAATAGAATAAAACGTGCCATTGGTCATAAATCAGCACATACATATTTGAGGAAACAGGAATGACCGAAATGCAAATCTCTGAATTATACAGTATAGCAAGTATTATACTAAGATATTAATCCTATTGTATGTGGAATTAAGAGTAAAATAAGAATTCAGAAATTAATCAGAATAAGCATTTCTGGAGAAGTAGTAGAAAGTACACAAAAAGAAACATGAGCATAGAAATAGAAAGACAAGGACATCAGACTTAGAAGAAGTCAGAGAAGGGGAAAGAAAGGAAGACATTAGAGAAAACAAGTGACCAGGTGAGAGAGGGAAGGGGGAAAAGGGTAGGAAAAGAAGGGAACTAGTTTCCAGCTTCTTGAGCAATCCAAGTTCCTTCAGTTTTCAAATGGTTAGTGGGGGGGGTCAAATCAATGTTTGTTTTCAACCGTAGTGAGGACCAATTTCAAAGGAGCAGGATAGAAAAATGTTCTTAAATTTAAAAAATTCTAAATGTGATTTTCTTTTTTTTTTAATTGTACACATTGTAATGAAACCTGTTTAATATGGGAGGGGTCCCATTCAAATAGAAGGTCTGCATGAAACTTAAGATCTTTAGAAGGAAACTAGTTGACTCAATGATGGCAAGAAAGGATGTTCTGATGAATGTTCAAACGAAAATCCCACCTGTATGGCCAGTTATACTTGGTTTAAAAAAATGTCAACAAATGAGAATAAAGAACACAGGACAGGACTGAGAGGAGCCATAATGATCTGTGCAGCAATGGTCTCTACCCCTTATGTAAATATAGGAACAGAATGACATGCTAAGAGCAATGTGTAGAAAGCCTATGACCTTTGGGCTGTGAAACAGAACTAAAGCAAATAGACATAGAATATCCCAGGTTCTGCACTGTACCAGCACAGCAGCTAGGAGACCTTCTGGAATAGCTACAAGAAACGCAAATTTTGATTGCACATGCATGCACTATTTTAAACTCCGAAATTCAGAGTCTTTACCTTAAGAAAAAAAATGAGTTCTACTTTAAGACGAGAACATTTTTGCAAACAAAGCATAGTGGGAGGCTAGCTGGTTGTAAAATGAACTACACACTTCTACGTTTAATAAAGTTCAGGAACTCACAGGCGACTGTTGGAAAGCTTTGTTGATTAATCACCCTCACTCATTTTCAGAGATAGTAATTCATCAAGCTCTATTCTGTGTTAGCTCAGCCATTTTTTCTGTAATGTCCACTGACTGGGCTGGCAATAGCCTATTATCTGTAAATAGAGATTTGTGATTCACACAGTCTCCTCCACAGCTCTGTTCTATACAAAATAACTAAACACATAGTAGAGCTCTATCTATAAAGAACGATTACAGAAATATATACTATAGAGGAATCCTCTGCTATGTTAAAGCTCTCAATAAAATAAAGCATGTGTACAGTTTTAGACTTGCATTGTCTCTGGATATGAGGCCTAGGGCAATGCTGTGCTGTAGCATTCCTCGGCAGATGAAATTTGAGCTCAACAGGTTCTAATGAATCATTATATCTATTCTGTTTCCTATCATGTCTCTCTTTTATCCAATGGTGTCATTTTTACAGAATACTGAATTCTCCCCATCCCTTCCACCATGACTGTGTTGTGATCTTTAGTGCACTTCTAACCACAGACCCTTGCTTTTTCTACTGCTCAATGGCCTGAAATGTGTACCAGAGCTACATTAGCCACACAACAGAGTGTTACCAGGTTCTGCAGTTGGGATATTTATACCCATACACACTAAGGCCAGTAGCCAATTTAATGACCTGAATGTCTTTGGAGTGTGGGACCCACACAAAGGCAGGGAGAACTCCAAACATAGTATCCTGGCCAAGATTCAAACCAATAAGCATAAGAAAAAATACTCACCACTAGACCACAGTGCTGTCCCACAGAAATCAAATGCATAACATAACACCAGAAATGCATACCAACAAAAAATATTAATGGTATAAGGCCTTTTGGGTACAGATTCTACTTTGGAACAGTTCAAGACAAAATCATCAGGTAATACACAATGATTCCTCTTGTACCAAATTGTGATGTAACTGTACTGTCTGCCTTCATTTTGTAAAGCGCTGCGCAAACTGCTGGCGCTATATAAATCCTGTATAATAATAATCTCAAACTAGGGCAGCACCCTAACACTAACTCTGCTAACCAACTACTGGGTAGCTACTGTCCACCTGTAGCCGCACCCTTTTTCCCCAAGAGCTTCACTAAAGCCCCATACACACAATCAGAAAATCATACGGAAAATACAGCTTTCAAAGCGATCGTACGACAATCGGATTGTTAGCGCTAGAGCTTTCAAGAGCCAATCATGACAGGTCATCTGATGTTTTCCGTCCGGACATTATTGGACATGCAAGAAAAATTTTCTCATGCGGTGCCCGATCGTACGATTTTTGTTTCATCAGTACAGCTGTCGTTCGAAAATGCAATACAAATACACTACAACACATCACAGCGCTTCCGATTTTTTATTCTGTCGTGAATTTTTGTGACTAAAGTAAACTCTTCCGATTCGATCTGAGATTAGCATGCAAAAAAAATAACGGACGATCATTCGCCCGATAATCTCATCGTGTGTACTGGGCATTAAAGTGGATGTAAACCCAATTCATGAAATTTGAGCTGGGCACATCTATCTGCAGTGTTTTGTTATCTCTCTTCAAAGCACTTAGTCTCGTCGCTCTGTCCTGCTCCATTCCTCTGTTATCAGTCTAATAACTTTTGGCAAGCTCTCCGAGACGGGAGATAGACGCGTGTGTCGGAGGAGGTTGCTATAAATAGATTAGCACACGCTGCACAATTCAGAGGCAAGCTCTGCATGTGTGGGGAGGGGGTGTGTGCTTTCCCTCCAATCAGCTGTCTCACAGTGTCTAGCAATAATCCCCTCCTAGAGGGGAATCAGGAAGAGAAAATTCTAACACGATCTGCACTTTCTAAACAGTATATAAATGTGAAGATAGCAGATATAGATGTAAAACTTATATAGGGAGATTTGTTTTATCCCTGTGTATCATCTGGGCCTGTTCACTTCACTGGGTATATGGAGGGTTTACACCCACTTTAAGCCAATCATACGTGTATTGAAATTTGGCTGGTTCAGCAGGGACCGACCGAATTTAGATCCATGTACAAGCAGGCTGGTTGTACACAAGTTGATCTATCGATTGACTTGTGTACAACCAGGCTGCTGGAAATTTTTCTCTCGATCAATGCCCCCAGTTATAACTGGCAGTACTGATGAGGGTATTCTGCCAGGAAGGAAATCTCCCTATTGTCACAATATAAAGGCTTAGTGGGAGGGATTCCCCCATCCACACCGAGAGAGAGAGAATCAAGTCATTTTCTTTTGTTTAACCAGCGGGTTGAATGAAAAAAAAATGACTTGTGTATGGCAGGTCTTACAGTGTGACTCCTACTGAGAAAGTAACCAGAAAATGGGCCTAATGTGCCCAAATCTAAGCAATGATTCTAGAAACACATCCCATAAAACACACAGCTCTAACCATTGTTTTTTAACTATAACACAGAGCAGTAAAGTCGAAAAGCAAGCAACAAGCTACAGGTGGTGCCTGCTAGTTAAAGCAGTATTAAACCCAAAGGCAAACATGGATTATATTTCAGCTTACCATTTCTTAGATGTGATGGCTGTATTAGTTTTCTTTTTTAGGCCTTATTTCTAGTATTTTCATGTGGTTCAAAAGAACAAGTTCTCCAGCAGAATGTATCAGTTTACATGGATAGACAGACCATTTATCACTGCTATGAGTGCTTAGAATGGTCAGCTTTTATTTATCCATGTAAAACCTTTATCCCAAAAGGAAACAAACTGTTTTCTGTAACTGATTAAAAAGTGTGAGCTGGAGTTTGGCTTCAATTCGTTAGTGTATCTAAATCTGCTAGTACATCTAGTACACCTTCTAGCCCCCCCCCCCCCCCCCCAGACTGACACAATGCTCCTGTCTGTTGTCTTTGTGAGCTGCAATATATTACATTTCTGGTTTTTGGGTTTTATACCGCTTTAAATGAATCTGCCTTACATCATTCTGTAATTAACACAGGATTAGTGCAGGTCAGATTTATTGCTGTGCATGCTTTATTACCAGATGATATCAGAATTGACATGATCATAGAAAGGTGAACAGCCTAATTCCTGTTCATCACACACTTACCCAAGCCCCCAATGTTGTAATCAAAGTCTTTGACATCTAGCAGGATTGGACCACTCTCTTGCTGTCCTTCCTCCTTATAGTATAGTTTGTAGCCCTGGATCGTGGCTGTATCCTCGGGATCCTGTTGCCATCTCACTGCTATTGTTGTACAGTTTAGGGGATCCAGTCGCAACTCTGGAGACCTTGGTGCTACAAAATATCAGAAATATTTTATAATAAATAAGTATTATTTGTGATCAATACACCTTGCAATGGGTATGATTCTTTTTGTAAAGTAATTTCTATGATATTTTAAAATGTTAAAGAATGCAGTCTAAGCAAAAACAATTTCTATATCTTCTAACAGCTATTTTGTCCTTTTTTTCCTAGCTGTGAGTGCTGTGAGTTCCGAATCAGAAACTCAAAAAAGTTTCTGTTTTCCTTGTTTTAAAGTTGAACTAAACCCATCAATATCCCAAAACAAGTACATTCAAGACATGCCGTCAATGATAACTGTCAGAGATGCTTGTGCTTTCAACCAAACAGTCAAGCCACCAAGGTGCTGGTGTCATAACTGATTGTGCAGCACCATGGCAACTGCAGATCAAACAGAAGCAAAGATGGCTTGATGGCTAAGATGGAGGGTTTATTTCTGCTTTAACATAACTGTCCTGTTGGTTCATGAGAAATATGTTTTGTTCTTTAGGCTTGGTTCCTATAGGTGCGGTTAGGGGATGTGTACATCATCATGTGTTCCCAACCGGCAGGCAAAACACGCTGCTCTTTATCAGACGTGGAGTGCATTTTGGGCAGCGTGAATCTGTATGGTGTTGCAGAACTATGCGTTTCTGTGCGGTCACACTTTTAAACAAGGGTTGGGGACTTTTCCCCTATGTTTCCCACAGGAAATGAATGGGCTCCTGTGCAAATGCCCAGGCACCGCACACGTGTGAACCTAGCCTAACAAAGACCTGCATTGCTATGGCATGCTGAGCAGAAGAAATGGTCTGACACAGTGCTATCTTTTTTCTTTAATTGCTATGTATTGCATGGATGTGGGCTAAATAAATAACAGGCATATTTTAACACGAAGGGTTGTAATTTTTCATGCTCTGGAAACAGTTCCCTTCACTCCCCATCTCCACATCATTGCTTGTGGTGTGACTCTGTGTCAGGCAGGCCTTTCAACCCTCTCAGTACTTTGTGGAGTTGGGCAACAGTGACCAAGAAGGAAAGCACGTCTAATAATAATAATAATGAGTACTGCCTACTCCAAAATTATACCCATGGAGATGCAGGCTTGTAATGCAAAGGAAGAGAAAGGGTGTGTGTGTGACCAGGACAGCATTGCTTACTTATCGGTCAAGATACTCAACCCATGTAGCCTACTGTTGCAAAGATAAATGGAGATAACGGTTATCTGACCAATTAGTAAAGAAGGACTATGGGAAGAACAGATGACTCTTCTTTTTCTCTCTGGCTCACTCAATAATTTTATGACTTCACTCGGGTTTTAAGATCATATGTAATATAACTACATAGCCGGTTAAGTTTGAAACAAACAGGTTTGTTTAGTCCAGCCACTGCTGGACTTCTCTACTGACCCAGAAGAAGAAATGCACAAAAAGAGGTTGAATGCCTGTCACATTTGTCTGTCACAAAAGAGTGCCCTCTGTGACCCTTGCATAGCTTATAGGTTACCTGACTTAATCTTATTTAACTTTACAAGTCACTGTTGTGGATGACCTCTTTTACCAATCGCTCTGTTGTCCTACCTACACTTCTTCCAACCAAATTCCACAGCATGATTGTTCTTACAGGAGAACAAAAAATCTTTTTTGTACCAGCAATGGAATTTTGATTAATTAAATGGTGGGACGGAATCTTTATACATAACAAGAACATAAAAGTCTATTAATGACTTTTCTTTTGTTCATCCTCCAAATGTTCACAGCTATCCCAGGAGGCACTGTGTTTACTAAGTCACAAGTTTGCTGCAGATTTCCGCACATGCACACACATACCGCAAGGAACCATCCACCAGAAGCAGGCGACATTTGTGTGCATGCACATGAATGTGCCGTGTGTATGCAGATAAGCTCATTGCCACTTCCCAAATGCCTGGAATAGACTAGCGGCACATCTGTGCAAGTGCATTTTTTTTTTTTTAAATAGCAGCACAGAACAGGGATGGGATCATTTTGAAGTGGGTAAGTTCCAGTTTAAAGTAACTTTGTGACTGTTTCCCATTTTTTGCAGACATGCTCTCCACATTTTTGATCTTATAATAAATATTGAAATTTGAAGCCAATAGAGCGAGATCTGCATTTCAATGCAACCAATCAGTCACCCTGAAAAATGTCTCTGGGTATATGTTATTCTCAGTCAGTTGGCACCCATAGATAGATTTTGTGAGAATGAGCAGCAAAGCACTATTGCACTGTATCACTGGAAAGTAGGAAGCAGAGCATCCATATGTAATGAGCAAACATGGCTTCCTCTGTGCACATATACTGTTACAAGCTACACCTAGCAGCAAGATTTATAAAACACAAACCAACACTAAGAAGATATATCCACTAAGAAGATATATATAGTAAAAACTAAGAAGATATAATTTTTGTAAAAAAAAATAAATATATATATATATATATATAGAGAGAGAGAGAGAGAGAGAGAGAATATATATATGTGTGTGTGTGTATATATATATATATATATATATATATAGTATATACTGTATAGAGAAAATACACTTCATTTAGCTGCAAATGTAAATAACTCTTTAAAAAAACCCAGGGCCAGGGGTAGTATGTTCCTTCAGTTAGTAAGGTGTAAGGGAGTCCAATCCAAAATCTAAATGCTGCCAGGGAGCATGTATTTCCCGACAACAAGGACCCAGCAGTGACTTTTATTCAGTACACTGTATAGCTGGCCCTAGAAAGCTGTACAGTCCTAAGTTACGCAATTTATCTTTACATTTTTAAAGAGGTCTATTAGGCCAATAACGGTAAAATGAAAAAACAAAAAATACCAACAGTATATTTTGCAAAAAAGTCTTTTAGTAAGACTGGTAATTGTAAGATTTTATTACAAGCTCATTTACCTCTTATGCTGCTCGCTTTGGGTGTCTGATGGGATGTCCAGGCAGATGATTCTCCCCATCCAACCTTTGTTGATGCTGCTATGTGAACCAAGTAGACACTGTCTGGCTTTAGCCCCTCCAAGAAATACTCATGGGTGGTACCAGGCAGCTCTAGAACTTGAACAGAACTTTCAGTGCTCATTCGAAATGACAGTCTGTAAAGTATGATCTTTCCTCTACGGAATTTGGATGGGATTGGAAGCCATGAGATCAGTACATCTGTAGGACTGCGGCTCGTCAAACTAAGTTCTGGGGCTCTCAGTGGAACTGCAAGAGATAAATACAATGTATACCATCTTTAAAATACTCCACTAAGCAGTTCCTTAAAACCAACATAATTTAGAAAAAAAAAGGCCCTTGCCATAAATTAACACTAGAAATAAAGCTGAACTTCAGGAATATAAACAGCAATTAATGCATAATGTGTTCATTGAAAAATCAATAACTGTGTTTTTAATAGCAGCTAGTATTGGTACCCGATTTTGACTTCATATAATCCTACTGCAATCACCGGTACAACGGAGAGAGAGAGAGAGAGACAGACAATCAAGTGTGCAGCACTAACAAGGCACAAGCAGACAGGAGAAGAGATCAGAGCTACAGAGATATAACCTCATCAGTCTTTTGTTTTTGTTGCCATGTCCAAATTAAGGTTGCAGGAGGGACCAATGAAAGCTTCAAAACAAAAAGATTAAAGTGGAACTTCAGTCTCTTAACCTCCCTGGCGGGATGATTATTTCAGATTTTTGGTGCTGAAAACGGTACGATTATTTTGCATGAAAATTTGGCGTTTTATATTGTAGGCCTGTAATTCTTAGGAATAACTCACTTAAATCTGTCCAAACAACAGTCTAGTAGACATCCCGGGTATGATAAAGTTTGAAAAATGAAATCATAAATTATAATATAATAAATAACTAAAAATAATTATCAAAAATAATACTGTAATAGTAATAAAATGTATTCAATAATGTAATCAAACCAAAAACACTGAAATTTGCTCATTTGCAGAATTGTCGCCGTCGTCACTTTCAGTTTCTGATGATAAATTTCCCCAAAAATCAGTATCACTCAATTCTGCAAATGATTCTTATTTACTAACGGTGTTTTCTAGCTGATAAAAAAACACTTTTGACGTAAAGGGACACTTTTTGGTTGCTATGGACATTCTCAAGTTTCCAGGCAGAAAGAATGGCATATATAATATAAAAGTGCATGCAGGGCTCTGGGCAAACCACTAGGGACAAAGGGGATGTGAAATGGTTTCATACAGTAATGTAATCTATAAGATTACAGTGTACTGTATGTGCTGTGTGTTTCTCTTTTTGAATTTCCCGCCGGTCTTGGTCCCCGTGCGACACGACGCTCGCAGGGAACGGAGCCCGGCACACAGGAGTCATCTGGCAGAGGACACAGCCCGCAGACACGGCGGGGGACATCGCTGGATCCAGGGGACAAGGTGAGTAACACTGCCTGGATCCAGCAATGCAATCCCGAGTGTGGCTCGGGGTTACCGCTAATGGTACTGAAATTCCACCCCGAGCCACACTCGGGATTACCGCCAGGGAGGTTAATCAACATTGACTATTTCTAATCCTTATGCTGCTAGCATTAGTAAATTCAGAGGAAAGCATATCATACACAGTGGTGGAGTGGTTAGCACTTTCGCCTATCAGCAAAAGGATCCCTGGTTCAAATCCCAACCACGACACTACCTGCCTGGAGTTTGCATGTTATCCCTGTGCCTGTGAGGGTTTCCTCCGGGTACTCCGGTTTCCTCCCACACTCCAAAGACATGCTGGTAGGTTAATTGGATCCTGTCTAAATTGGTCCGTGTATGTATGAATGTGAGTTAGGGACCTTAGATTGTAAGCTCCTTGAGGCAGGGACTGATGTGAATGTATGATGTATATGTAAAGTGCTGCGTAAATTGACAACACTATACGAGTACCTGAAATTAAATAAATATTTACTTGTTTTAAACATGTATTTTTACATTTCTTCAGTTACTTCCTGGCTTTCAGGCCCAGGCAAATGATGCCATACATCCCAGTCTTCAGGAGGGGAGAAGGGGTTTTCTTAGCTAAGCACACCCTCCTGCCTGCATGCCTGAGCTAAGGGCATATGGATTACAGGTAGTATATTCTACATGAATCATCTGTCCTTACTCAAGATGGCCAAGGCCAGGAATGCTGGGGGTGTTTGCTTTGAATATTAAAAATGAATAGCATTTTTGGTTTGTGGTGCTCAGATGCATTGTAGTTCAGCTTTAAGTGCTTCCACTCTTAGATTCCAATCAAGAGAAAAAGAACCTGCACCGGTGCTCAGCTCCCAGCCTCCACAAGTTGCATATGGTAACCATCAAATAAAATGTTGTTGACAACTCAGGGGCTGAACAACATAAAAAGTAATTTTAATTTAGTTACATTTTAACAGGTTTAAAAGTACCAGTTACATATGTATTTACATATGCATATATAAACATTTTCCATATTGAATTTAAAATAAAGGACTTTTTAGCTGTTTGGCTACCAAGTTTGCCAACCACATTTCATGTAATAGGGGAGGGACAAGATCTAGTATTAATTACAATCGAGAAAAGCTAGTTCTCCAACCTGGCTCTACTGTGTGGTAGAGCCTTGAAAAGTTCAGGAATGAATGGACAGAAAGACAGGTACATCAGCTCCTATATATTTAGTTAGCCATTGGCCTGTAATTCATTAACCCAGCATTGAAGTTAGACAAAATAAATCGGTATAAAAAGATTTTTATGGACCAGTCAGGACACAAAATGCATGTATTATACTTATAGCTCTCTACACCTCTTTCATTAGAAACTATAGAAGTATTTTTGTTTAGACAGAACAACTCTTCAATTTATTTAATTATGGAAAGGCTTTCTTAGCACCCACAGTACTTCCCGACACAGGTATTTGTAATTGTTATGCATATGTATTACAATTGGATTCCTATATACAGTAGGTGATTTAAAAAATGCTCTCAGGAAATTATTTCAAGCATTCCAACTCGTGTCTTACCATCTTCAAGTGTGCTCTGTGTAACATGGTCTGACATTTGGCTTGCACCCATTGGCATATAGGCAACAATATAAAATGTGTAGTTGCTGGCAGGATCCAGGTCATCAATAATGTAGTGGTTTGTGTCATTCCCAATCACCACTTGATATTCTTCATTGTTTAAACCTAAATAACGGAAACAAAATACATTCACTCTCAAAAAGTATACTATTATAGAAATCACCAGCATTGAGTGATGTTAATTCTAACCTGCCTAAATCCAATCTGGAGGCCTTCACTAATGTTTGGTTTCAACTATAGCTTTCTTGTGCTTGGTGAAATGGTCTGTCTCTGCAAATCTTGAGAGTAAGCGGATAAGCAAGACATATTTGTAAGTTTAGAACTGGCCACATTCCAGTAGAAATGTAATTCTGATACAAAAGGGATGTCCAAAACCAGTTAAATCATAGGGGCGGGCAAAACTGGAAATGAAAGGTTTGAAGGCAAGCCCTTCAAAGCAACAAAGCTGGCATCAGAACAGACCTGAATGAACATCCACCTAGTAGAATTTAGCTAACGTGTTAACAGAAGGCATTGTTGTAGCTTTGTAAGTTTAAGAATCAGATGACTGATGTTAAAAGGCCAAATAGAATCTTAAAATGCAATTAAACTGCTGTTTTTCTTTTTTTTTTTTAATGGGCCCCGAGAAAGAGTTAGCCATAATTAACACATTAGGGCAGACATACCTGTCAAACAATCCCTTCCAGCGATGTGCCATCAGCACTCCCGCTGGTCACGAGTGCTTCCATCTTCTCTCGGCTTTCATTATAGGTTTAGTCTGTTTAGCATCTTCAATGGGTGGGCCACAACTACATCACTCCCGTACATGCGCATGGGAATCAGATTATCACAGCACAGAGGGGTGCTGTAAATGTATGCGGAGCTGAGCATGTGTGGCAGTGAGAAGCATGTATGACAGAAAAGACCAATAGGATCTTTTCTGTGATAAAAATCATACTCTACCTGTCAATGTTTTTTTTTTAGTTCAATTGTACTTTATTAATAACAGAAAAACAGAGAAGGTGTTCATTCTCTAAGACACTAGCACAAAAACTGGAACACGATGAGAGTGGGAGGGGTTATATTTGGCTGACTAATAGTGCCCATACATGTATTGATTTTTTTTTAATCCAATCAATGTGAAATTCTATGGAAACAATCAAATCCACAAACAACTGAATAGCCATCACTTTCTTTCTGGTTGATTTAAACTCAATTTAGATTGGATTTGATCAAACTGAGTAGAGGGTAAAATATTGATCATTTTGCATTAATCAGTAGCACTGAGATATTTTAATTAATCTGACTGATCAGATTATAAGATTACATGATGGAACCAGAGATGCCATTGATAATTTAATAATCTCAAGTTATGATCATAACTTTATTATCAATCAAAATCCACTTCCCCATGTGTGGCATATCAATCAAATGTGTTGTCGACTATAGACTGACCATTCCTATCAGAAGAGATCATTTGGAAAATACGTTATTTATCGAAATGGGCATGACTACCACAACATCTTTATTTGCTAGTGTCCAACCTCTTGTAGGCAGCAGTATAACTAATAAATTATAATACTAATAAATGTATTGGAAGAATAAGAGCGCCACATCGATTTGTTCAGTCCAGCATGAGTTCTTTTATTTAATCTGATGTAAGGATAAAAATCCAATGCGTTTCGGGGGATCATAAATAAAAAAGAATTGTATATATTTTATGTGTTTTCAATTTATTCAAATTTTTGTTACGCTTGCCAATGACAAAAATGGTTAAAAACAGGATGTTTCTGTGTGCCAGTGCATTGTGTTGCCCTATATTGAATCTGTATCTAAATAAAACCAAGGCTCATTAAAAGTAACAATCAACAAGTGTTCCATGACTACGCACAACAAGTTTTTGGTAAACTTCTTCAATGAAAAAAAAAAAACTGTTAATGGAGTTACCATTTAACCACTAAGAATTCTTACATCTTAAATCCGTGTGATTAAAAACAAACCTTATTTTCTCAGCCACACCATTCAGCAACAAGCCGTTTTATCAGAAACAACAAACGCACAAAAAGCCGTATTGTAAAAGAGGCGATTATATAGTTGAAACCTATTACAGCAGTTGGAGAAGATGAAGGCGGGGGCACAGAAAAAGAATTCACTCTATAAATGTGTTGTGTCTTAATGAGCTTAGGAAAAATTTCAGCAATTCATATTGAAATATGCAGAGGGTTGCATTACTGCTGTTGCCTTTGTTGTTCCTTAATTCCTATACATAGGAACTGGTAAGCGGAATAAGGTTGTTGAAGGCTGTTGTGGTTCAAGACCATTTCACACCAAAATGCATGTCAACTTAATCAAAACTCCCCCACCACCCATTGCCATTAAATTTATAAACAAAACCCTGAACCAAATTCCTCTATTGAGCTTTCCCACATATCTGAATCGACTAAAAAGCATTTTAATTAGACAAGATTACTGGCATCTCACAACAGGGCCGTTGATGGTTTCTTAATTAGGAATGTCGTGGCACGATTTTTGACCTGCTAAACAAGATCCTTAGGCTCAAATTAAAAGGCCTTGTTCTTGGAGTGAATGAGCCACTGGGCCTCATGCAGAGGCCTGATAAAATGGCCATAATAGGGGGTGAGACCAGCCTACAAACAGAATCACTACACCCTTTGTAGAGCTTCCAAATTGCTAACAAGGAATTAATACACTCGTGTACTCTCATCAGACCTTTTCGCTTGCCTAGCACATTAACCCGCTCATTTAAATGCAAGATCTGTCCCTTTTTAAAGAACACCTGTTGGCTTTCTTTGAACAGCATCATTGTTTTTTTGAGTGGTAACTAGCTGTTATATATCAATAGTTATTGAAATATAGTAATATATAAAAGATTACTGAAAATTAATTAAAATATCATTTTTATATTTTTTATTGAAGTACATGTGAGGTAAAACCTTTTCAGTACCTTATAAGTCCAATTTTTGTGTCGTTTATTTTAAAATTCTATGTTGTTACTCACATAAATATATTTTAAAAGTAGAATTTATTGCGTTTTATTATTATTTTATACTTTTAAATATTAATGTAGTAACTATTGAAATTTTTTTTCAAAGTTAAAAAAAAAAAATTTGTGGTGTGATCAAACCAAAAAAGGTAAAAAATGCATTGCTTCGTTACAATGACCCATTTGATGGGGTAACAGAATTTGTAGATGCTCATTAGGCATTCTTGATTGAAAACTAGGGTAGCTCCGGGAAAGGAAATCCTATAAAAGGGACAAAGGCTCTTGCAGCTGTCAGAAATCTATAGGCTTTTTTTCTAAACACACATTGCAATTGACTTAATCTCACCTTCCGCCTTCATGTAATGCACAGAATAAGCAATGACTTTTTCTGAGTTGTACAGCGGCCTTTCCCACGACAATATAATGGCTGAACTGGACACTGTCTCAGCTCGAAGGTGACGAGGAGCACTTGGTCTGTCTTCAGACATTACCACTATAAGCCTTGCCCGGGAAAGGATGGAGCCATGACTATTCTCTGCCATACACTGGTATACAGCATCATCTTCAGGGATAATCTGATTGATTACCAATTTACTAAAGTGAAAAAAAGAGAGACAGAATATTTGTAAATTGAAATATAAACGCACTGTCTTCATGGAAAATGGCTACATACTCTGTAACTGACATGTACAGGAATCACTATGAAATCCTTGTCTTCCTACCTATTGTACATTTTGATTCTTCCATTAGAATGTATCTTTCTTCCATTCTTGAGCCATGAGATTTTTGGAATTGGAATTCCTTCAGCTTGGCATACAAATCGAGCTGTTCCTGCACGTGGTCTTGTCAAACTCTCTGGCCGTTCAACAAAGGATGGAGGTGCTTCAGGGATTAAAATATTGCAGGGTGAAGAAGACATATTCTTTCTGAATAATCCATCAATGTATATTGTACAATGTTATATATAGTTTTTTAAAAAGAGTGGCATAATTATATGACAACTGGTAGGAAACATCCCAAGAGTGGAGACCCCAAGTGACAGCACGGGACTTGCAAAGTTTTCACAATTACTAAGCCTACTAAACATCCAAAATAGTGAAAACAACAGATGCAATGATGTAATTATCTGGAGGCCACGTGCTCATATTCTTCCAAATTTTCCCCAATTTAAAGAGAACTTGACCTGACCTAAATCTTTTATGAGCCAACAACACTGTTTAAGTGCATGCAGGACCTGGAAGTATCTGTGTTGGTCTTCAAATCATTCCTTATGCTCCTGTGGGGTCAATTTTGGATGTAAAGATCATGACAACCAATGGGGCTTCAACTTTCTCCAAGTTGGAATTAAACTCTACCCCCTTACACTGGTAAATGCAAGAATCGTATTTGCCCCCTGAAGTTCTGGCTTTTGAAAGCTAAGTGACAGAAAGCGAGCCTAGAACCACAAGGGGCTAGAGTTTAATCTAAACCTGGACAGACATTGAGGCCCAATATATTAGCCTGGACCCCAGATCCAAAAGGCTCAGCAGGGACATAGAGATTGATGACTAACATGTACTAGCCAGTCTCACAAGATGTCTCCCACTTTAGCACTTTTACAATGTTTAGATAAGGGCTGGTTCACTTTAAAGCAGCAAATAATGCTTTATAATATGATTATACTATATACATAAAACATTTCTAACACAAGCTACAAAAGTATTTATGGCATTTGCCCTCTGGGACTACTGAGAGTTGCTTTTATTTATGCCATTCAACATCCACTTCATATGCTTTTACATCAATAGCAAATACTGTATATACACAGCACAGAGCAAACAATAGAAAAAATGTGATTTCACTTGGTCTACAAGCTGCATAAATTATTTATCTTAGCATTTATAGTCAAATCTGTATAGTAATAGCAATATAAGTATAGAAACAGAAAATTCATAAATATTAAGACATATAATCAATTAAGTGTCATTCAAAGCAGTATCAAACCCAAAAGCAAACATTTATTATATTGCAGCTTACTAATTCTTAGATGTGATGGCTGCATTTGTTTCCTTTTTCAGGGGTTGTCTTCTATTTTCATCTGGTGATCCAGCCAATAAGTCTGTTGTTTTTCAACAGAACAAACTCTATTGTAGTTACAGGTTAGAGACAAACCATTTACCACTGCCAGGGGTGCTTAAAATGATCAACTTTTATTTATTGATTATAAAGTATTAGCTGTAGTTCACCTTCAGTTTTTTGGTGTATTTAAACCTGCTATAACATCTAACACTCCCCTTCCTACAGACTGACTACGCTGCTGTCCAAAGGTGCCCCCTGTGCTCCTTCATCCACAGTGGGGGCACTCTAATACAGGAGGTGTGTTACTGGCCAGATCAGTGAAAACAGAGGGGAAAAAAGCCTAAAAAGGGAAACTAATACAGCCACCACAACTGGTGATTGGTAAGCTGCAATATATTACATTTTTAGTTTTGGGTTTAATACTGCTTTAAGACAGACCAGGTCTCATATGTTTTCTAAAGATTTAAAATAATGACATTGTATTATTGTATATCGTTGTGCAATTTCTGGGTTTGGGGGGTGTGAAGGAAGGGAAAGGGAGAAGGAAATGGAGTTTGAGAGGTTCGGGATGACCCATGTGCATTACTCTTAGTGGTTATAATGCAGGCACCGCATTACAGAGATTAATAGATCTTATGAAAAAACCCCAAGGGAAAAACAAAGTAGCAAAGCAAAAATCAATCTTACCTAGAACTGCAACATTAGCCATTGCCACTGTGAAGTTGCGAGTTCCCGGAGTTGTCGCTCTACACACATATACACCTGCATGTTGTACCTTCACATCGGTTATAACAAGGTTCCCATTCCCCAGCACTCTTGTGTTGAAGACATCAATGGGCTTTTGGTCTAGGGTAGAAACTGTTTTTTATTGATCTGCCTTTTTAAGAACTAGATTGACTATTATAATCAGTGTAACATGCAATCATCCATAAGTAATATACTCTATGTTTGTGGGAAAAAAAAATGTTCTTACCCAGCCTGCTCCAGGACACTATAGGTTTTGGGTTTCCTGTAGCCATACACTCCAGTGTAACAGTTTGGTGCAGAGAGGCTGTAGTATTCTGAGGAGGTGCTATGATTACTGGTTTCTTTAAAGGCTGCATTGGCATGGCTAGATCAGAAAAAGCAAGGTAATAATTTCAGGACAGAACTGTTTAAATATAAGCAAAAATGTAAACCCCTTTGCCAAGCTTTTAACATAATGTTATATACCAGTGATGGTGAACCTAGGCACCCCAGATGTTTTGTAACTAAATTTCCCATGATGCTCAACTACACTGCAGAGTGCACGAGCATCATGGGAAATGTAGTTCCAAAACATCTGGGGTGCCAAGGTTCGCCATCACTGTTCTATACTATAAATAGACAATTTTTATGTCACAGTAGTGGCTGGAGCTCGAAATTTTGTGGGGGGCGGCAAACAAACCTGCCCGGCGCTCGCTCGCACTAACCCCCCCCTCGATGGAGCGATCAGGAGGGCAGCGATCCATGGCCTCACCTTATGCGGGGAGGAGGTTGTGGAGGGAAGAGCCGAACAGGGGCTGTTGTTTCTCCTCCTGGCCGAACAGGAAGTGGGTCCTGAGACCAGATTGGCCGAGAGTCCTAAGACTCCATGGCCAATTGGGTCTCAGGACCTGCTTCCTGATTGGCCAGGAGGAGAAGCAGGAAGACATTAGCAAATATATAGTCGCTAATTTCACACAAGTGGGTGGGCTCGGGGCAAAGAGCACTGCTGATACCACCCTTTTTGAAGCCAATTAGAACCTCCGGTTCTAATCATGTGCTTCTAAAAGAACTAAAACCCCATTGAAATCCAT
The DNA here is from genome assembly GCA_018402905.1 of Glandirana rugosa. NCBI lineage: Eukaryota > Metazoa > Chordata > Amphibia > Anura > Ranidae > Glandirana > Glandirana rugosa. Next base: position 1,306,125 of record BLSH010247086.1, read on the forward strand.
GTGTCCTGCACCCTGCGTGGAGATTAGGTCCCAGGTGCATGGATTAGGGGGGGCAGCGCCCCTGCGCCCCTAATGAGCGGGCCGCCACTGATCAGTCATTTGTAACAACTATGGGCTCTAGTAAATGATTTCACAATATCAGAATATTAAGAAACAAATCCAGGAAATGGACTATCAATGGGTCAATTGAATAAAAGGATGTATACTCAAAAATAGGGAAACAAACCTGGTACAACAGTCAATGTTGCTTCAGCACTCTTGCGTCGGTTTGATATAGAGGTAGCTACACATCTGTAATTTCCCACATCCTTCTTTGTTACACTATAGATCTGAAGAATTCCTTTCGATAACACAGTAACCCTTTAAATAAGCATACGTATACAAACAAATGAAGTATGTATGTTGAAGGCAAATGGAAAAAAATAAATGGCATATTACTCAATTTACATTTTGTGGTTTTAAACAAGCAAGCCACTATCAGATACTTACAAATAAAATACTACAAAATCACTTTTGCTCTATTACTAATTGGTTCTTCTTTAAAATAGTGCACTTACCTGTCCATGGCAAGAGGAAGGGCAGTGCGATTTACTTCCCACGTAATAACAGCAGGAGGATTGGCAGTTATTCTACAGGAGAACCGAGCCACTCCACCTTCTTGAACCTGTATTGAAACTGGCTGCTCTTCAAAGGCAGACATCGCTGAAATAAGAATATACAACCCTGTTACTATATGCTTTCTGGAGTATAGAACACAAATTTACATAATGCTTTATGGTGGAACAACGTCCCCAGAATTCTGAGAGATAGTCTACATAATCAACCTGCATATGACTGTCTAGGGAAGCTATTCTCAGGGTTCTGTAGAACGCTAAAGTTCCTTCACAGGTTGATAGAAGTTTCTTGAGCTGTGGCTGAATGACTTTTCATTTGATAATGTCTATATATTTCTGGGGTTAACTCCACTTGAGAGAACCAGGGGCATGACATCAATGATTTTGTAGCTATCTGTAAGGGTGGCAATCCCATCCCAGCTGTAAGGGGACAGTTATTCCCACTGACCACCAAGGTCATTTTTCACATGAATTGGTTTTAGCAGAGGTTTGCTGATGCCTAAACGCTATTCCAAGGGTTCCTTGGGGGGCAAAACCGTAGAGAAAAGCTTGGCTTGGGGTAAGGGACAGCAAAGAATAAAACCTTGAAAAATGGCCTAGCAGGCTAATTTTACTTGTGTGATTTTAAATACTCATGAGCCAACCAATACAAAAAGCTTTCAGGTATAGCAATCATATCATCAGTGTTGTTTATAGGCCACAACCCAAAGAATGCTACATTGCATGAATAAAACAAATGGACAATCCTAAGAAAGACCTAAATAAATACAATATCTGGCCAATATGCAGAAAAAAGATCCAAAAAATGTGTCTCTTTTCTTTGACACTGAATTTGCAAGGTGTGTTTCCATTTTGAATACATTTTGCCTTTGAGCGGAATCCATCATTCCTTGTCTTTTCTATGCAACCTCAAATTCCAAAAGCTTTAGCAACACACAAAAAGAAAAATATCCTAATGCCAAAATCAGGTTAATGTAAGCGCTTTCTTTTAAGATTCAAGTCTAAAGCTAATGCATAAACAATAAACTTAAATCCAATGTAAATGTGCTAAAGTATACTGCAATGGCCAAAAGTAACTATGAGAAATTAGTAATAACAATGCAGCAAGAGATTTCATACATAGCCATCCTTTCACTGATCCCATGTATTATGCATGGTCTCCTCTATGTTTAAAATGTCCCTGCAAGCAATTCATATGGTAATCACCATGTGTCCTTTATGCCTGCTATTTGAACACAGCATATCAGATAATAACAGGCTGATAATTACTGCACCATGATTAGTACGCAATGATACAGTAAAAATGTGTAATATTGTGGCATTTCTTTTCAAAATTAGTGTCTTTCTTCTGTCTTTTTGTTTTGCTGTTGGTGGGCTTATTGTCCTCAGCCAAAATATAATGTCTATAGTAATCGAGTCTTTTGTGAAGCGCAATCTGTTATTACACTTTCTGCATCAGTGTAAATGTCAATTTAAACCCCAAACTGTAAAAGCAATTCTATGATGAGTCAAGTAAGCCATAAAACAGAACCCACATCAAAGCTATATACAGGGTAATGTTGTTC
>BLSH010247086.1:1309157-1333356 GCA_018402905.1 Glandirana rugosa
ACGTGATAACATAAGAAAAAAAAAAAAATGTTTAGTTTTACAAGGAAATAAATTGTAACCGTACCTTGTTCCAAGTTTATGTGAGTTGTCATATTATTGAAAGGAACATTTTGATTTGTAAAAAAAAAAAAAGAATACAATAGTGCATTGGGGAGGATTCCCCCATTCAGCTTGATTGTATGGATGGCGGAATCCAATCTTTTTTTTTTTGATCGGGTTGCTAGCTCCATAAATACAGAGACCGGAAGTAGTTGGTGACGCGAAAGAAAAAAAAGCTTGGACAAACCTTTAATTTTTTTTGCTCTGAATATGAACCTGAATACAACATGTTAAAATGTATTTTTACTAGCAGGAAAAGTATATTTTTACAAAAAGCTGAAGGCAGGATCATGTGAAATACAAGAGTAGAGTTGGACATTCTGGAAAGCTCACAGTCTAAGGACTAATGGCAATTATCTTAATACCTATCAGTAAATTCCAGCTTCCACTTATGGGATGTAGATGTATGGTATATTTCATCTGCAGGATACCCCTCCGTCCATAAACATGCTAATCCACTTTGTGGTTTACAAATCAAAGAAGCTTAAACACAGTTGTTACTTCCCAAAGCTGTCAGACTTTATTACTACTCATTGCATTTAAAAGTTGTTGTGTTTCCTCATCCTACACGTTGCAAGGCCTTGGGGAAAGAATCTGAAAAGAAATAGTATCAGATTTCACATATAGCCTTACAAGTCCGATAATGGATACTCACCTCCAACTCACTACAGTAAATAAATGACTCCAAATCCTTTACGTTGTTTGCAATTCTATACGGAGTGCAAATACCTATTAACATTCAGCTGGCCATAGACGGATAGAATTTTGAACGAAAACGCTTTATAAAAGTCTTTGGAAAATTCATTTGAAAATTCTTAGAACATTCAAATGTCTTTTGAAAGATTTTGTTTGCTTTTAACATTTGATTTTGGAATGAATTAACTTTATGAATGAAAACCACATGTACTGTTAGAAGTTCATTAGTACAAGAAAAACTTTCCATCCTGCTCCTTCGAATATTCTCGTCACTGCGGTCAAAATCTAACATTGATTTGACCCACTAATGATTATTAAAAGGAACAAACTTTCTTAGAACATTCTTTTAATTCCAAGAACTTTCGTTTGAAATTCTACCCATTTATGGCCAGCCTAAGACGACAATCTTTCGATTGAGCCATTTTTATCCAGATTTTTATCCAGTCTACAGAGGACCTCCAAACAGCCCTGTCTAATCGTTCTCAGCTGGATTATGGATAACTAAACCCAAGAAATAAAAGTGAATATATTGTAGCTTACCAGTCCTTAGATGTGGTGGTCATATTCGTTGTGTTTTTTCAGGCTAAAAGGCTAAAAAAATAGATTTTGATCTTGCCAGAAATGCTATGTATTTGTCACTTTCTGTGAACAGAACTTTTGTGAATTACCCTTCAACCCCCATGTAATAGGGATTTTCCCAGGTGGAAAGAAACTGAAAAAAACCTCAAACTCATGAACCTCATTTATGAACTGGTAAGCTGCAATATCATACAATTTTGTTTTGGGGGTTTAAAGGCGCTTTAACTGATCTGAAAGTTACGATAACTTGTCCAATCACTACTGCTTCCCTCAAATAAACCATCACCGGGGCTACCTGCTTGAGGGGCACTGTTCCCCCGCTGGACTAATGACTAAACAGGAACAATTATGGGTTCAGAATCATTCTGCTTAGGGTAGAAACTGTCTGCAGATCTCAAGAGATGATCAGATCCTTCATACGCCAGCAAATCCTCTTCTGACGTCCAGCCTAAAAAGTATGCTGCAAAACCAATTACAGCAACCCCCATGTATTAATTTAAAGGGGAAACTAGAACAAATAAAACAATATTCTTCTTCTTAGGGCCCATTGTGGTACATTAGCACATGCACATCAACATATCTTAAAGAGAAATAAACCCTGATGGGGTTTACTTCCTCTATATTCCCCTGCAAAGTAGAAACATAATGGGCTACTATGCATCGCATAGTAGCCCATTATGTGTCACTTACCTGCAAAGGAAGCCTGCGATGTCCCCTTGTGCAGACAGCGTCCATCTTCAGCCCCTCTTCCTTCTGGGGCCACCGTGACTCCGGCTCTGTGACTGGCCGGAGTCGCGTGACATCACTCATGCGCATGCGCGCGGGAGCCACCAGTTACAGCACAATCTCAGTGAAGGCACGGAGGCAGTTTCTTCACTGCGCATGAGCCGAAATGACGTGGGCACATCTAGTACACTGTATATCTCCTAAACCGTGCAGCTTTGGGAGATATGCAGGGCACCTACAGGTAAGCCTTATTATAGGCTTACCTGTAGGTTAAAGTGCTTGTCACGGGTTGACAACCACTTTAACGTGCATTGCATTAAAGTGGTAGTAAACCCTCCTATCATTTTCAGCCAAGGAAGCTGCCATCTTTGCCTCTGTTTAATCTACAACTGCCATGATGCTGCACATGTGATCAGCTATGACACCAGCCATTGGATGGTTTGACAGTTTGGTTTAGAGCACAACCAATGGGAGTGTTACATTTCCGGCACGTGCCGGAAATGTGACTGGTTTTTAACCTGTTAAATGCATGGGTTTACTACTGCTTTAAGGCAGACCATTTATTTCAATGGGCTGCCTAATTCACCAAAAAAGGTGCAGATACTATTTCTGGCAGTGCACCTCACCATACTGCGTTGCCACCCATAGCGCTGCATGGCCAAGATGCATTGGAGCGCCACTGAGAATGACTGGCACTGCAAAATGCAAATGCATGTAGTGTGTGTTGCCATGCTCACTACTGCAATGCAATAGTGTGAATTGGCCCTTAATGTTAAAGAGACTTTGCTCATTTAGGGATATGAAAATGAAATGAAGAGTCTCTTGCAAACCAACCCCCCAAGCCACTTTTGTAGCCCTGCCCTGCCACTCTAGCACTACTGGTAAGGGTCTGCATGTAAATTCTTTCCAATATGCAGCAAACACTATCATACAATGGAAGAGGTGTCTTCAACCTCGAGTAAGCTCCAAAACCATCCAATATGGAACTTACATGAGGTATTTGTGGCAGCTGCAAAAGAGGCAGGAGAACTGAAAAAATGAGTAAAAGTGTCCTGAATGGGTAACGTGGCAATTTCAAAAGGTTTGAAAACAATGTTTGTGCACATAGCACGTAATTCTATATGTAGACGGGTTAGCTGAATAGATATGAAGTTTTTCCTTAGAACAGCATAGTGACTGCTTTGTTGCTCTACTCTACTCCTTCAGTCCAAGTCCATATGTTGGTCCATGACTGAACGCAACAGAATATCTTTATGGTTAACTCAGCTCTTCATAGCAGTCATTAACCAGGCATGGTTAATGCCTAAACAGCTTTGCTTTCAGAAGCTATAGAAAGGTGTTTGCTTAAACCAGAGAGCTAATCCTTTTAGTTAGGTAGCAAGGATTATTTACATTGGAGATAGACTGACCTTTTTTTTCCTTTTTGCTTCACAAAAACTACCAGTGGATGTATATATTTTCAGTACAATGCTACAGAAAGTCTCTTCCTGCAGTATCTCAGAAGTCCCATTGGTGTGTAATAGGGTTGATATCCCTGGAGGAGTCTGTAACATGGAACATGATTTGGCATTGCTGGAAGATTGGTCAAAGCAGTGGAGACTGCAGTTCAATATTTCTAAATGTAAAATAATGCATCTAGGGAAAAAGAATCCGCTTAGAGAGTACAGCATTGGGGGTACAGTGTTAGCCAGCACTACAGAAGAAAAAGATTTGGGGTGCTTATTTCAGATGATTGCAAAATGAGCAAACAGTGTAACCAGGCAGTGGGAAAAGCAAATAGAATTCTGGGATGTATCAGAAGAGGGATCACCAGCAGGAGGAAGGAGGTTCTGATTCCTCTATATAGATCTTTAGTGAGACCTCATTTAGAATACTGTGTCCAGTTCTGGAGACCTCACTTACAAAAAGATATTGATAAGATAGAACGAGTTCAGAGACGGGTAACAAAAATGGTGAAAGGTCTGGGGGATAAAACATATCAAGAGCGACTTCAGGAACTTAATATGTACAGTCTGGAGGAAAGAAGGGAGAGGGGAGACATGATTGAAACCTTTAAATACATCAAGGGAGTAAATAAGGTTCAGGAGGGCAGTCTTTTCAATATGAAACCAAAATCAAGAACATGGGGACATGACCTCAAACTAACTGGGGGGAAGTTCAAAACTAATCTTAGAAAGTATTATTTTACTGAAAGGGTGGTTGATGATTGGAATAAACTACCAACAGAGGTTGTGAGACAGTCAACAGTAAATGGCTTCAAACATGCTTGGGATAAACATAAATCCATAGTCAGACAACAAGGTTAATGTAAAAAAATATATATAAAAATAAATAAATAAAAAGGGGCAGACTCGATGGACTACTCAGTCTTTTTCTGCCGTCACTTTTCTATGTTTCTATGGTGTTGAAAGCACAGTAAGTCCATGCAGCAGACATCAGGATGCTCTCAGGCATTCAAGTACAATCCTGCTAGAATGAGCATGGAAGACTGATCATCCGCTGTAACACATTTATTTCAGTACAGCAGCAATTCATCACACTTCAGTTTCATTCTCTTGCCATCCAAACTGAAGACTGGAGGGGATGTCATCAATGCATCTCATATGGGAGCAACTGAACTCAGTTACTACATCTGACAGGCTGTTTATAGCAACTCTTCATTTCAGAGCACCCATTAAATTGAGGTCTACTAATTTACAGCTGGCACACACAAAGGAACTGTGTCATACTGCTGTCTCCATACTCCACATACAGTATACTAAAATAATACAGTACATTGTAATACAAAATACACTTGCAATGTGTTCTTGGACTATGTCCTGTACTTTCACCCCCAAATCCAAAGCACTGTCTACTTTTTCTAACATACGTTTCTTCTAAAATATGTTGCTTTTTAGGCTTCATGCACACAGGACGTTAAAAAACACATCCTAAAAACGTCAGTAGCTTATCAGTGATTTTTTCAGCTTTTACCAGCGTCATATTACCGGCGTTTTTGCGTGTTTTTTTGCATTTTTAAAGGACCAGCTTTTTTTTTTTCCAATTGATCTAAAACGTCCAAAAACGTTGGTGATCGACGTTTAGTTGCGTTTTTGAGCGTTTCAACGTTTTTACAGCTGAAAAACGTGTCTCAGAAACCTCTGGTCTTGGGTTTTTTTTACAGCTCAAAAACGTCACTGCTAAAAACAGTTGATAACAGCCTATGTGTGCATGAACACATAGGATAACATGATGGAGAGTTTATTGACTGTAGAAAAAAACATCTGCAGCTAAAAACAGCTGCTGTAAAACAGTCAAAAAACGTCCAGTGTACATAAGGCCTTAAAGTGGAAGTAAAGTTTTTTTAAAAACTTTTACCTACAGGTAAGCCTATAATAAGGCTTACCTGTAGGTACAGTGAATATCTCCTAAACGTGCACTGCCCAGCAGATATTCACACTGCATACACTCTGAAGGGACGACATACCTGTGCCGTCCCTTTAGAGCTCTGTGCCATTTCCATGACTCCTGCGCACATGCGCGGGAGTAACAACATCGCAGCTTGGCCAGTCAGACGGCCAGATCACTCGAACCCAGAAGGAAGACTAACTGAAGATAGAAGCCCTGCCAGTGGGGACAGCGCACCACTGGAGGGCATTGTTCTAAGATCAGTATTTCATTATGTGCTAGTATGCGATGCAAAAAAAGACGGTGGTTTACTACCACTTTAATCAATGAAACCACCAAACTACTCATTTACTCTTTTGTTATTGCCCGTCTTGACTATTGCAGCTCAGGCCTCATAGGACTACCTTGACCCAGGCTATTCCCTATTCAGTTTATGATGAATACTGCTGCCAGACTCATCCACCCTAATAACCGCTCAGTGTCCGCTACCCCCTCTGCCAATCTCTCCACTGGCTTTTGATTGCCCACGAATAAACTTCAAAATACTGTCAACATACAAACTGATTTGCAACTACACCTCAAGCTACATCACAAACTTGTCTCAATATATCATCCCTACCATCCTCTCTGTTACTCCAAAGACCTCCTGTTCTCTAGTTTCCTTGTCTCCTCCTCCCATGCTTGCATCCAGGACTTCTCCAGAGTCTCTCCCATCCTCTGGAAATCTACTTGTTCACCTTTAGGAGAACTCTGAAAACTCATCTAAAGTCTACCCCCCCCCCCCACCTAAAAATGTAACTTTTACTTTATTCATCAGACCATTTCTCTTACAGTTATTACCTCTAGTACTACTTGCCACTTCCTTCTAGATTGCAAGCTCTCATGAGCAAGGCCCTCCTAACCATCTTGCATATAATTTTATTGAAATTGTACTGTTTCCCTTTAAATTGTAATGCTCTGATAGCATATACTTGTAAGCCCTGTATAATAACAACACCAATAAATACATGCAGTGTGAGGTTGTAATGATAATCAACCATAATCTAACAAAAATACTTCAACTAAAACCACCTATGAAGAATCAATGATATGAAAGAATATAAAATAAGTATTGAGTATATTTAGCAAGAACATATTTTAAATTATTATTGCAGTGTTTAACTTTTTGATATGCTTGCACTTTCTTATTTTATTATTGCAGTACATGTTAAGATTTGTGGATTAACCACTGAGCAAACTTTCTCCACCAGGGTTCCTCCATAGGTTGCTAGGGGCTCTGTGAGCATTTGCCTCTAAAATAAGTAACAACTGACACCAATGATCTTTTGATATCTGAGATTTCCCACAGGTTACAAATGTAAAGAACATTCTTCCCAATGGCCATCACACTAATGCACCATGAATGGTAGATACAGTAATTATAAGCAAGGGTTCATTGAGAATGGATCGTTATTTCAAGGGCTCCCCCATGATTAAAACCTCAAGAAGGCTACATTAGAGGTAGGGTAGATTAGCTATTACAATAACTCTGTTTAACAACTTTTGAGATACAAGGTTTTCTAGAACCTTCACATATATTTAGAATCGTTTATGTTTAGATCAGCCTTTCTCAATCTTTTTACCACAGGGAAATCCCTAAAATAACTTTCAAGTCTCGGGGAACCCTCAACCTTTAAAAAACAAAAAACAAAAAAACAATGTACTGGAGATTGATGGAACAATGCCCCTTACATTGGTGGTCAGTAAGTGGAATGCAACCATTACAGTGGTAGTCAGGATGCCACTGGCACAGACAGCTGAAAAGATCATTGATCATTGTGCTGCTGGCTTTGTCAAGTGGTGTTGGCTTAGGAACTATACTAGCACCCTCAAATGGGAGGTCAATCAACCACAGCTCAAGGAACCCCCAGTCAAGAATAGCTGCTCTAGATAAAAAATATACATGTAATAAAGTTTAACACTGCTAAAACTACTGTATACTCTCCCTTTAACCTCCCTGGCGGTGTTCCTGAGTGTGGCTTGGGGTGGATTTTCAGTACCAAGAACGGTAACCCCGAGCCACACTCGGGATTGCATTGCTGGATCCAGGCAGCGCTACTTACCTTGTCCCCTGGATCCAGCGATGTCCCCCGCCGTGTCTGCGGGCTGTGTCCTCCGCCCGATGCCTCTGTGTGCCGGGCTCCGTTCCCTGCGAGCGTTGCGTCGCACGGGGACGGAGACTGGCGGGAAATTCAAAAAGTGAAATACACACAGCACATACAGTACACTGTGATCTTATAGATTACATTACTGTATGAAATAATTTCACATCCCCTTTGTCCCTAGTGGTTTGCCCAGTGCCCTGCATGCACTTTTATATTATATATGTCATTCTTTCTGCCTGGAAACATGAGAACGTCCATAGCAACCAAAAAGTGTCCATTTGCGTCAAAAGTGGTTTTTGATCAGCTAGAAAACAGCGATAGTAAATAAGAATCATTTGCAGAATTGAGTGATACTAATTTTTGGGGAAATTTATCATCAGAAACTGAAAGTGACGACAGCGACAATTCTGCAAATGAGCAAATTTCTGCGTTTTTGGTTTGATTACATTATTACTATTATATTATTATTTTTGATAATTATTTTAAGTTATTTATTATATTAAAATTTATGATTTCATTTTTCAAACTTTTTCATACCCGGGATGTCTACTAGACTCTTGTTTGGACAGATTTAAGTGAGTTATTGCTAAGAATTACAGGCCTACAATATAAAACGCCAAATTTTCATGCAAAATAATCATACCGCTTTCAGCACCAAAAATCTGAAATAATCATACCGCTAGGGAGGTTAAACATTTTTTTTAATGTATTCCTTTTTTGATTCCTGGATAACGTTCATTTTAAGATCCACCTGAAACCCTTTAGGAAAATGTCCATCTGCTGTGCTTTTTCCTAATCAAATATCTAAATTTGAATAACTGCAATACAGCTGTTTTGGAATTTTGCTGCTCTATACATATGTCTATATATATGCACAGAGAAAACGAGTAGATTTCTTAACTGCATATTTGGTTGTCATACGGTTTTTTATCGTTATTTTCATTGCAGCTTCTCTCTAACTGCAAAGCTGTCAGAAACATTACTATTAATGCATACTGCTCACAGTGCCATGAACCTTTTGTAAGTCTAGTGAGTATTCTGCCTTTTCTTAAATCGGATCCCTTTAAAATACAGACAGAGATTAATTCTGTTTCTCACATTAAACACCATAATTGTGCCTGCTGGTTTATTTCAGTAATTACCTATGCTGATCTCCTGCTGATGTTGTTAATACACTCGGTTTCTTTTAGAGAAAGCAATACAGAACACCAACTGAGTGGAAAGTCTGTTCTATTGGTCATTACACACTAATGTCTAGCTTAACCATTCCGCTTAAACACATACTCCCAAGGCCATGAATAACTTTGAAGCAAACACATTACAGTGTGAATGACACTTATGGGGATGAAGCAGCTAGAAAATGAATCAAAATTAATTAATATTAAATTATATCTCTGAAATAATATTAAATGAAGGATAAAAATTGCAAGTAAGACTAACTATTGATTGTCACTTACACTCGCTATATCCTAAACCCTCATAGTATTAAGTGTGTTAGGCCAGCAGGAACTGGCCGAGAATTGAACCATGTATGGGCAGGGTGAACGTACCATGTTGATCAACTTGGGTACAACCAGCCTGCCGGATTTTATTTGCGATTATTGCTAGTGGCTGGTATTACCGCTTGCAATAATCGCTGTCTTCTCCTGGCGGGGGCGGCTTATAATTTTTGGGCAAGTGTAAATATCACTTCAGGCTGGCAGCTGATATTTACATGGACTAGCATAGAAACTCTATTGGACTTTGAGTTATCTTGTGTATCTTATTTGTTTCAGGGTACTTGCTGTCTTATCAGGCCTCAAACACACAGCTTTTACTTTTGTCCAGGACAGTCAAATCATTCTGCCGTGCAGTACAGCAGTTTTTTGGTACCATTGAAACCTCGGCCCTCCAGCTGTGGTGAAATTACAAGTCCCATGAAACATTGCAAGACCCTGACAATCACAGGCATGACTCCTAGTGTTGTTATGGAACCCCAAGTTCTAGTTTTGCCATTTTCTGGTTCTCCAAATTAAGCAGTCTTCAATATAATATAATTCAAATATGGGGGCTCTAATAACAAACTGGAGGATTTTTATAGTAGGTTTCACCTACATGCATGAACTTTTAGTAGAGGTATGAAGATTAGGAAAGTTGCAATCCTTAAAGAGGAAGTAAACCCAGATTGGGTCTACTTCCTCAATATAACCCTGTAATGTAGAAGCATAATGTGCTACTATGCATCGCATAGTAGTCCATTATGTGCCACTTACCTGGAAACGAAGCCTGCGGTATCCAGCGCTGTCCCCTGTGCTGGCCGCATCCATCTACAGCCCCTCTTCCTTCCGGGGGGGGCCGCGACCTCCGGCACTGTGACTGTCCGGAGTCGTGTGACGTCACTCCCGCGCATGCCGCCAGTCACGGCACAGGGTGACGTCGGCACATGCAAAACACTGCATATCTCCTGAACAATGCAGGTTTGGGAGATATGCAGGGCACCTACAGGTAAGCCTTATTCTAGGCTTACCTGTAGGTTAAAGTGGTTGTCACAGGTTGACAACCACTTTAAAGAAGAATTATAGGCTAAACCTAACTAGTCTTAAAAATGCTCCCTCCTACCACCTACTGTGATTAACCTGCGTAAGAAAGCTTTATATACTTCCCAAATTTCAGCCTGGTCCAGTCATGTTATTCCCCCCCTATAATAGCCAGTGGCAGCTGCAGGGGGGAGAAGAGAGTGAATGGCAGCTGCAGGGGAGAGAAGAGAGTGAACGGCAGTGGCTGGTAAAGCCTGAAGCAAGGTTGCCATCCATAGGCTCTTATGGCCCATCCATTGTTGGCACTCCCACCTCTCCCCTGCAGCTACTGCAGGCTGACACAGGGGAGCCAGTTCACTCGAGGATAGGTAAGTATATGCATCATTCAGTTATTATAGGTGTTAGGAAGGGGGAGGGAGCATTTTTAAAACTATTTAAGTTTAGCCTGGAATTCCTACTTTAGCTATATACTTGTCCTGGGTCAATGTCAGTATTGAAGTAAGAGGATTATTATGACCAAATGGCAACTGAAATTATGAGAAGGAGAGGTCAGCAGATAGCCGACTACAAAACTATGTTGCTCTCAATAAACCACATCAGTCTGTAGGTGTGTATTTATCAGTTAAACCCACGTTTCACACAAATTTACACAGGATTCACACATTTTCCATTTGGCATAATGTGGAAAAGTAAGTGAATCTTGGGTAAAAAGATTGTTAAACAGATCCCTATGATTGGTTTTACTATACAGTAATTTATACTCAGTAGAGTTTGAGTGAAAAATTATATTTAGGTACAAATTATGCAGGGAAAATTGTATGGAATCAGGATCCATGGGTTTTACTAAGTTTTAACTGATTTTACAATTAAAATGTGTGTAATAAGCTTTACGTTTTCTATTGATCAAATTCCTGGGTTTAACTGTCCAATAACTGATTTTTTTTTATCGTTATAACAATCAATTTTGCGAGGGTACGCCATGCCCCCAAGGGCTCATTTCCATATTTACGGTGCATTAATGCATGTGTGTAATGTTGCATGTTAATGTGTATTGCATTAACCCTTTGAGGACCATAAGATTACTGCCATCAATATAAAATAATTATAAAACATGGGACAAATATGTCCCTTGGTCCTCAAAGGGTTAAGGTTGTCTATTCAAAATCAATGCGCTGTCAATACACCCCAATGTGCTTAAAAACGCAACCCATTATTTTGAACACAATGCAATGCATTGCCATGTGTAGTGGTAAAATGTATATTTTACAGTGCATTGATGTAAAGCACCATTGATGTAAACGGGCCTTAACACACATGGAAGTGTATATGGGTCCACAGAGCCATAGATCATGTTTTTAAATAAAGAACGTGCAAACAGTTACGGATCGTATTTTTTTTTTAACTATTTCTTTTTAAAAAATACACATTTTGTCCAAGTAAACAAGTATAACTGTATAGTTTTCTACAAAATAATCAGCACTTACTACTTTATGAAGTTTGAACATGCAAAGCAGTTTGGTTTAGAAATGTTTTGCACTTTTCTACGACACTGGAAATTATTAGCTGATGGTTTTCAGTGGTGGATATTTTTCTCCACATTTTCCTCTTTGCCCTTTGACCTTTTAATTACTGCCATGTGCACAAGGGTGTTAGGATGATCATTTGAAATGTTTCCCCTTGTAATGGTTGGCAGGTTTTTCCCAACATCCTGAACCTTTTGGTGACTGACAAAGCAAATGTATACAAGGCTGACAAAACCTGTGCTTTTAAACAATACATCTTAGTTGAAGTGGTATTAAGCTCCAGTTTTACATTTTGCCCTACAGGGAAGCTTATAATAAGTCTTACTTGTAGTTACCTTGGAAAATGTGAAACTTGTGCTGTTTAGTGGATATTCTCATTGGCTCCAGCCAATGACATCATTGGCACACGCACAGTACGCTCTGCTTTTAGGGTAAACTAAATGTGCCACAAATACAGACAGCACCGTCCCGTGATAGTGACTCTTGTGCACATGTGTGAGAGTGACATCATTGTGGCCTGGTCATTACAACGGCTGGAGAAATCAAACACTGGGCGACAATGAAAGCATATGCAATTCAATCAGGTCCACCTGTCAGTTTTTCTGGGGTACTTAAATGGAAGGTCCATTAATTCCTATTGACAGGTGGGTGTAAATGGACTTGTCTCTGTTTACACCCGTCTGCCTCTAGATTCGATCTGGTCTGCTAAAAAAAGGGGAGAAAGAAAGGGATCCGTCCTGCTCCATTAAGCTGAATCGGATCGGAGGGTAGTCGGATGTTAATGGACACCCATAGAGCACAGCTGGCTTTCTCCATGTCCAATCTGCAGAAACTGAGCACGATGTGCTCTGCTCCGATCAGCAGGGGATCTGTGAGCTGATCCCCTGCTGATCGTAACAGAATCCGCCCCATGTGAAAGGAGCCTGAAAGGGGGTTTTCCTTCACTTTGGAGAGATTTAGTCACTTCCCAGTGTGTCTATAGGATAGGAAGTGAAGGGAAATGTCCCCATAGGAACATACTATATCCAACAAAAAAGTTTTGGCTTTAGGTATACTCCAAGAACCCAGCATCTACGAATAGTCTTTTATACATGGACATTCACCATTTGCAGTTTGGTCTATTTTGACCTAAGCATTTGGAGAGCAGAGCATCTGGCCATACAACTAGAGGTTACTGAAGCCTGGAAAGAATGTGTCATCAGTAAACACACTGTGAATGATAAATATGACTCCAATCTTCTAATTTTAACCAGATCAGATGGCAATCTTATGTTCATGTGGCAGCAGACTGCCCCCAGCCAACAAGCTCTAAGTAAAGTGTGTTAGGGGAGCTGCAAACCTTTTCTGATGTCCATTTTTTCCACAACATAAGATGGTGTTGGAAGCCATCTGTCTGCTCTTAACATCCTTTTTTCCATTTACATAAAGAAAAGCCATCATTAAATATATGGGCTACTACTGCTGAACTCCTTCTGATAATGCTAAGTGCCTGGCTTCCATGATAATCCCATGTCTGTAATATTTTCAAAGCCACTGATCTGAAAAAAAGCCTTCAGCAGGGAAATCAGAATGATGTGCATACTTGATCAAGGTCAATAATTCAGAATACTGTAAGGCATGAGGAGCAGTTTGAAAGCTTGCCAAGTGGGCATGCCTCCAGATAGCTGCCTGACTGCCATGATGGGCTTTAAAGCCTTTGGACACAATTACAAGCATTGAGCAAGTGCAGCTATAATTACTTATGTGCATACATGTTCCAGGTTATCAACCCAGAGAGCAGTGAAGTCAGAGTAAAAGCATGAAAGCCAGGCAGCTAAAGGTGGGCAGCTCATGAGTTTCTCTAAAGATGGGTTTCCATATGTACTTTCAGCCAAGCTGAACATACTTGTTTGGTAAAAAGGTTGGCTAGGTTGGCGGACATGCTACCAGGTAGTAGGATCCTGTTTGCACAGTCGACTGCCATGTACAGTATGTCTATGGCTACTCTAAAGGAGTTTTATGGTCATAGCATACGCCTACATTTTATAACATCAGCATTGTAATTACAATACAAGCAATGCGTACGTACATGTATCTTTTACAAGGAAAGTTGCTATATTTTTGGCAGGGCTTCGACTCACAATGCCTACTAAGAACTGCTAAACACAAGTGAGGATCAAAAATGTCATGGGCAGCTAGCTCATAGCAGTCATGATGCCTAATGATTGATTTACATGGCCAAGGAAAATTAAGCCAATCAATTTTTTTTGCATGTGCAGTATATCACAGAAGCCAATCCAGGACCATGTTTGAACCAACAAGGGCTTGTTTGCTTGATATTTTCAATTAAAGTATATCTATGGTCAAAATGAAAAAAATCATATATTCATTTCCATATTGTATTTCAATTATTTTGAACATCCTTCTGTTAATCTGAATGATCTTAAACTTACTTTGTACAAGTACCAATACTTTTTTGAAGTGCTCTTCAATACCGATTACCAATACTTTTGTCATTTTTTACAATGCTTTCTTTTTTGTGTGTGTGTGGGGGGTGTCAGTGTTTTTTTAGTTTAATTTTAAATTTTAACCTTTAAATGTTTATTTTTTTATCAGCCCTGTTGGGGGGGGGGGGGGTTTGGTGAGATGTCAGGGGTCTAAACAGACCCTTGCCACCTCCCATTTGAGACAGGGGCCGAGGACAGAGATTCCCACACAATTCATGATGCTCAGTTATGAATGGACAGTCAGTGATCACTGACTCTGTTCATTCAGAAAAGGAAGGAGCTGGTAAATTACATACTTACCGGCTCCTTCCTCCGCTCTCCATCCTGACAGATCCAGTACAAGGGGGACCGGAGGAGGACTGGGGAGCCAGAGAAGGACCCGGAGAGCCAGGAGGACACAGGGGACAGACGGGGATGATTGAGTGCAGGGGAAGTTAGAAGCACCGATCTCCCTGTATAGCTTTCAATAAAGCAGAGGGAGGGAGAAGAGGAGGAGCAGCTGTCAGAAAAACTATACAGGGAGATCGGTGCTTCTAACTCCCCCCACTGCCCCATGACCATCTGTGAGGCTGCCCGGCCCCCCCTGCTACATTGAGGATGCCAGGTGTACTGGCTTCCTGCCAGGAGGTATCGGATCAAGCATCGGAGCATTTGTACGACTACAAGTATGCTCGGTATCAGCACCAATACCGATACTAGTATCAGTATTGGTGCAACCCTAGTGAAAATCCTCAAACATTCACTTCCTTGATTTCTGTGACACATATTCACTATGCTCTGTTGATAGGCAATGCTATGTCACACATTTCACAGCAAGGTTCCATGGGATATGCAGTCCTTAGAAATTGAAAGTAATCAGCATGGAAGCTGCAAAGCATGCAGGGAATCTAGGAAGTTGTGGAAAATGATGGTCAACAGACAGGCAGCAATACAAACATGAAAGGAGATTTTTCTAGTAACCTTATATAGGATTGTCAAAAATAACTATTGTTTGTTTTGTTATTATTTTATTATTATTTTATATATTATATTATTTTATATATAATTTTATTATTATTGTTATTATGCTGACATTAATGAAAGTGTATGCTGCAACCATAGATTTTCTTTTAACACGCTACACTACATTAATAACTGGATCCTGATAGTTAATGGGTTAAGGTACGGTGCGCTCTAAGTAAATGTCTTAATAGAGAACAAGCATCATGTATCCTATCACTTATTCCAACTACTGTTGACAGAATGTATTTGATTTTGCAAGCTTAGCTAGTGCGATTTGATCTTCTCACTTTTAAAGCATCCCAGATGGATTTCCCCCTCTCGGATTATCTGTCATCCTGTTGCAATGTGTGGCCAAAGAAGTGCACAATAAATGCTAATGCACTTATCAACTAGCTACCCCTGGCCTCTTCCAATTTTCAGCTGAGGAGGAAGTCGTCCAGGAAAAGCGAGCAGCAAGCCACATTAAACAGCTTCAAAGCCATTCTTCTTGTGTGGCCACCATACATTTAGGGGCTAAAGGGCACAAAGATTCCCCCTTGCCAGGGGTGCTTTTTTGAGATGTTTGCCAAGTGATTGGCCTCTTGCGTTGATACTTAATCCTACACATACCTTTTCCCATGGCTTGCTACCATTCCATAAAGAATTAACTTGTGTAAGTAGCTAAACAGTCACATGAAAACTCACACAAATTCCTCCAGGACTAAGTACACTTCACAAGCAATTAAACTGCCAGTCATCAGGGAAATAAAGAGTGCAAAATTAATTTCTTTCTCACAGATAACAAATAATTGGTTACAAGTGTAAAATGGGAAAAAAAGGCACGTTTCTTGTAAAGCTCCATTTCCAGATTTCTTAAACAATGACTTCTATTTTATACTGCAAAGTACTTGTACGTGGTACTGATGTATGAACACAAGATTTCTGGCCGAAAGTTAGTGCGTAAAAATGCGAGAATGGGGTGTATATTAAATGCACATATTGATTTGTTTTCCCGCACACACGAACGCACGCATGAAAATTCTTCTAGCTTTTCTTGGGCTGCGTCGTATGTGTGTTTACGCCAGCACCTGAGTAAAATAATGTCCTGCAACACAGATTTTTGTATCTTTTTACTGATCTATACGCAACACAAGTTTACAGACAGTAATAAGGATAGCCTGCATTTAGGTCAGTAAAAAGAAAAGCAGAAAGCCTAAAAATGGCACCCCCGCTGACCAGGTCGAGCAGTCAGTGGTCGGGGCCCCGCACTTAACCCATCTCGCAGGCAGCGACAGTGATGGCGGGTTCTCTCCGGGCTGTTCTCTCCAGCTGCTTCCTCACTTCCCCTGCATCTCCTCCCTCCTCCTCTTGGCGGCCAATGCGTTACCATAGCGAATATTCACTCGCCCCAAGCCCACCCTTTTTTGAAGCCTATTAGAGCCTCTGACTCTAATCATGTGCCTCAAAAAAAAAAACCCCAATTGGAATACATGCATCCGGCGCCCTGTATGCCGATTAGGTGACTGGGCGCATGGATGGGGGGGCGGCACCTGTACACCCCTTATGGACGGGCCACCACTGCACTAATTGCCATGTAATCTATATCTCACAAAATTGTTTCTTACTGTGTTTTTCTGCCTCCTCCTAACATCCTCCGTGAGCACCCAAGCCTTTCCTTCTCCCCCTAAATTTTGTTTGTTTGGAACGAGCAGTATAAGTTAGTTGCGGTCATGTGCACAGCTTTATGCACACTACAAATTCCAATGTCCATAGTCCATCTCAGAAGTGAGCAAGAGAAGGTGGCTACATTCCTACATACAAAGCCTACATGAAGCGGATGACGTCAGCTTATGACAAAACGCACATTGGGGTGCGTGGCCTATACAGTGATGTCATCACGCACGACTTTCATTCTGATGC
Organism: Glandirana rugosa; assembly: GCA_018402905.1. Classification (NCBI taxonomy): domain Eukaryota; kingdom Metazoa; phylum Chordata; class Amphibia; order Anura; family Ranidae; genus Glandirana; species Glandirana rugosa. The sequence continues at coordinate 1,326,215 of BLSH010247086.1, forward strand.
CGGCAGATGTTTGGAGTTAAATGCTTGTATTCTGGTGATATATGTAAGTGCAATACTTTTCCTTATTAAAATTGTGTTAAGGATTTTACATTATGTGCGGGTCTTCTCTCCTATATATACCATGGGTCTCTTAACTTCCTAAACAAAGGCTCAGTTTAATGTTATTCAGACTTTAGGAGGGGCCGGACTGTGGCCAGTGTAGAAAATTCCCCAGCATCCTTGGGAGTCCTCAATGTCTCAGACTTGGTGGTCAGTGGGGTTTAAAAAAAGGGGTCAGGAGGAGGAGGAGGAGGAGGAAGAGGAGGAGGAGGAATAGTGACCCATGATTGTTCAGTGGTAGGAATTGCCCCATCATTGGTGTCAGTGGGAGGAATTATGCTCCATTATTGGTATCAGTGAAAGAAATGGTGTATCATCATTGGTGTCAATAGAGGGAATAGTGCCTGAAGGGCTGGACAAAGGCAAGCAAAGGGCCTCAGTTTGGAGACCAATGCTTTATACCATCATCTGTATGAGAGAGAGACTGAGTGAGGTGCCTCGGAGTATGTGACATCAAGAGTCCGCCAGCAACTTAAAGGATCCTTATGATTGCACACATGCTTTCTGTGACCGCTCTTAATCTTTTTAACCCTTCACAAATGTGGGTTGCCAATTGTATGTTTTACAATAAAAAATGTTTTAACTTCTACACTTAGAGACGCCTCTTCTTGTTATTCTCAGCTTCGCTGGAATCTGGCTTCTGTTCCTACGTGGAGACAGCCCTCAGTGTATGGACTTTTGTCTATTGACTATTTATGAACATTAATCAATTTAGTGGGGTTTAAAAGAGTCACACTGTGCTCCTTTTTACTTGTTTGTGCTCTTAACCAGAGGGTCATAGCTTTTTGGTAAACTGCTCTGGAGCTCTTAGACACACGTGGTGGATGTGGATAGTGGTCTTCTTTTCTTGGAGAACACGTTCTGTTTCACCTTTGCTTAGACACTTCCTTATATATGTTGGAGCACCATTTATGCACTTGATGAAATGAAAGCACTCTGTATATCAGGGGTAGGCAACCTGGGGCCCTCCAGCTGTTGCAGAACTACAAGTCCCATCATGCTTCTGGGAGTAATTGTAACTGCCAGCCTCAAAATGCCTCATGGGAAATGTAGTTCCACAACACCTGGAGGGCTACTGGTTGCCTACCACTGCTGTATATGGACTATTACTGTATTTTTGTTTATAATAATAATATTAATCGATATGGGATAATGATTATTGAAATAATTTTAATAATGCTGGATTTGTTTTCATTAGGATACAGCGCTGCCTATAGGTTTTTTTTTTGTTATTATAGATGTCATATGTTATACCTAGGCATTAGGATAGCGGCTTAATTACCCCTTTTTTCGTTCTTTTTTGTGGTGAACATGGTTTTCTTTCTTTTTTTTTAAAATTACATTCCTACATACAGTGGGACCATGGAGAATGGACGTAGCCACCATCTAACAGGAAGTTGGATCACAGCAGCACAAAAAAAGGAAATCAGAGATTTGCAGAGCAATATAAAGTGTACTTTTTGAGTTAAGAATACATAATTGCACAGATTTTATTTTTTTTAAACCAGAGTTTAGTGTCAGTTTATATGGTTATACCACTGTATTTATGAAATGTTTTTTAATTTCTTGGAACTTTTCATCCACCCACTTCTTTTACTATGTTTGAGTTGGACTCAAGCAACATGAGAGATTATAGCAACTCATTACTAAGAGATTTAACTCCTTGCTGACAGTTGTTACATTTGCAGTACACTGATTTTAACTGAGGCAGATGTCTGTCAGCAAGGTCTTAACTCTCTTGCTGACAAGCAATTAAAATCTCATGTGCTGTTGGCTGTAGACTCTAGAAGCTTCATGTGCAGGCATTATCTGACCTCCTTCAGGCATTTGTGTCTGGTCTCGGTGTGTACATGGTCACCTATGGGGAGAGGTATGTTGCAGAAATTTCAAGCCCCATCGTAGTAGGTGGGGGAGGGGAGGTTAGCAATTTGGCAGGGTTTTTTAACCTGTCCATTTGACGTTTCCACAAAAAAAAACCTACAATGCTCAGTAGCATATAGAGAGAAGACCATTGCTTGCAAATATGGCGTCTGAAAGCCTGCAATTTAGAATCTACAGGCAACAAGAGGGGGACAGGATTTTCTTCAATAGTATTACATTTGTTCCCGATCCTCATTAATGTATGAGTGTTGCCTAAACAGGTCTTAGTAGATGATGGCACATTGGAACCCCATCACCCTAGCTGTGGAAGGGCTGATGTAGCAATGAAACGGGAGCCTCTGAATGGCAGGAGGCAGGAAAAGAGGTTTCAACAATATCAGTAGTGTCAGACATCAGAATGCACCAAGGAGATTGCATGCAATCATGACACAGGACTCTAAATGCATGATACCTCATTAGTAAGCTAAGAGATAGGCAGTGGACCCAATTATGAATTTTTGACCCCCAGCCACATCACCAAGCTCACTAGTTTTAAAATACCAACCAAATCATTCTCTTTGTTCCTCCCAAGACCTCCTTTTCCCTAGCTCCCTTGTCACCTCTTCCCATGCCCGCCTCCAGGACTTTTTCCAAGCCTCTCCCATCCTATGGAATTCCCTACTGCAATCTATCCTATCTCCTACTCTGTCCACTTTTAGGCGATCCCTGAAAACCCTTCTCTTCAGATAAGCCTATACTGTCTCCATCTAACAGCTGTACTTTTATTTTCTCCAGCAGCTCATTTCCCACCGTTATTACCTTTTGTATCACTTGACCATCCCCTTTTGATTGTAAGCTCTAATGAGCAGGACTTTCTGATTCCTCCTGTATTGAATTGTATTGCTATATACATCCAGTATAATAATAATAATGAAACTGTACTGTCTGCCCTCATGTTGTAAAGTGCTGCGCAAACTGATAAAGCTACATACATCCTGTATAATAATAATAATAATAATACTACAGTGGAACCTTGGATTACGAGCATAATCCGTTCCAGGAGAATGCTTGTAATCCAAATCACTCGTATATCAAAGTAAGTTACCCCGTAGGAAACAATGGAAACTCAGATAATTCGTTCCACAGCACTGCTTGTCAATGCAGTACTATATGTGCCCAGAGGTCCGGGGGCGCCTGGTACATGCATACCGTATGTGGCCAGAGGTCCGGGGGTGCCTGGTATATGCATACCGTATGTGGCCAGAGGTCCGGGGGCGCCTGGTATATGCATATTGTATGTGGCCAGAGGTGTGGTGGCGCTGGTGAGGCTCAGAAATGGCCGGAAACATTTGGAAATGCTCGGAAAGTGTTTACAATTTCGGTATTTCCCAGTATTTCGACTTCCGAGGCTGACCAGCGACCCTGCACCTTTGGCCACATGCGGTATTGTATGCAAATAGGCTTAATTCTGCTCATTTTGCGAGACAGCACAACCGAGTCAGAATTTTTTTTTTAAAAAATGCTTGTCTTTCAAAATGCTCGTTAACCACATTACTTGTGAACCAAGGTTCCACTGTAATAATAAAACAATCCAAAAAAGTGTAGATAGACACTGACACTCTGCATAGTATGTTATGGTAGAAAAAAAAAAAACACAGAGGATGCTGAGGCAGATGGGGCTGTCCAAACCAGGTGGAAAAAACTTTCCCTTAGTAATGGACCTGCCTGGCCTGCCCAGAATATCACACTTTTTCTCTCCCGAATTTCTTATAGTGGTCTTTAAACTTCTGCACATGGACCAATCCTGCCCTGGAGAAAAATGGTTGTACCCGATGTATGCATTGAGCTAAAGGGATGCACAGAGGCCCATAGGCTGCTATACGTGTCGGTGGGAAACACAAACTGTGCCAATCTTCAACACTTTTTTAAAATCTAAAATAAGAGTGGTCATTGCCATTTTTGATTGCGGGGGTGATATTTGTGGGGGGTAGCAAAATTCATGATGGGTGGACCCATCCTTTGCAGAGGCTGCAGGGTAACAATTTCAACAAATATAACAGATTTGTGTACAAAAACAAGTCACAGTAGCCAAGCGGTTAGCATTTCTGCATGGCAGGACTAAGGTTGTCAGTTTGAATCCCAACCACGGCACAACCTACCTGGAGTTTGCATGTTCTCCCTGTGCCTGTGTGGGTTTCCTCCAACATTCCAAAGACATGCTTGTAGGTTAATTAGATCCTGTCTAAATTGGCCCTAATATGTGTATGAATGAATGTGAGTTAGGGGACCTTAGATTGTAAGCTCCTTGAGGGTAGGGACTGATGTGAATGTAAAGCGCTGCGTAAATTGACAGCGCTATATAAGTACCTGAAATAAAATAAAACTAATCAATTGGACAAGACGGATTCAAAGCCTTCAAATGTGTAGACTTTAAAGATATAATTATGCCTGTCTATGTTTTTTTTTCTTAGCTAGGACTGGCAGTTTACTGTCCTGAGATGGGGCTTCCTGACACATGTCCTGAAAAAACGTTTCTCAGCAAAGTTCACCAGGGTGACATTCATGAAGACCTCATTCATGTAGCCCTCTGCACTCTCACCATGTGGAATGCAAGGAATCAATGTCACAATCTGTACTGTCCTCATAGCAAACAAAGCTAACACAGATGCCTGCTTCTGTGCAGCTGAAGCCCCCTAAAAAGCACACTTTTAGGTATGCCGCACACCTCTCCCATGATCATGTTTGGTGCCAGGATGACCCGTCACAAGGCCCAAAGCAGTCACATAGGGGTGGCCTACCTAGTCCTGTATAAAGACCTCCAATCACAACGCCCGTATTAAAATAGTATTTTTACAGCGGGAAAGTGGGAAGCAAAAAATAGGAAGGACGAATCAGATTGTCATTCATTGTCCTGCTATAAGCTGCAGAAACCCGCTTCCCTATACCTGCCATAAGTTAATATGATTCACTTTCCACTATATTATTAAATTACGCTCACCAGTAAGAAAGTTAGTAATCTCAATGTATTTATCACTGCTGACATAAATTATGTATGAGCATCTGTGTGTCCAAATCAGTTCAGCATAGAGCTTCACAATAAATCGTAATAAAATCACGATCTCAATTCACCCCCCCTGCGATCTCCATCACGCATTACCGCGATTTTCAGTGCAGTTAATAGAGTCCGACTTGGGGGTGACTCAGCGTGGCTTGACTGTAATAGAAGTCAATGCAAGTCGCCTGAAGACTCCCCAGGAACCTTTTTCTAATGCCTCGTACACACGGGACGATGATCGCATTCAACACGTCGTATTCACGACCGTTGCATGCGGAATCGATCGTTTGTGGGCGCGCTTTCAACAGTTGAACATACGACAGTCGTACATGGGAGTTGTATGTGCAGACTACAAAACTTGGTCGTACCAACAAGCTCGCATACGACCGTTGTATCGTGTGTAGAGCAGTTGGGTACAACAAGTTGTATTGTGCTAAACACGCATGCGCCAAGTCCACTGCAACTAACACGAAATTAGATGAAGGAGCCCAAAGGGTGACGCTACTTCCTCTTTATACGCTCGTTCGCGTCATCACGTTCGGCCGGCCGCAAGTTGTATGTACGACCGTCGGGTGCACGTCAGTATGCTATTTACATTATGCAACATACGATGTACGTACGATCGTCGTCCCGTGTGTATGAGGCTTTAGTCAGAGGGACTTGAATCTCTCCTATCTGGGCAGACTGCCAAATCTGAGATCATTGCTGATAAAAGTAGCAAAGAGATACAATGTTCTCAGTGTATAGAAGAGTTTAAGTTTAACCATTTAAAGACTAAATTTTTTCTGACATTTGTTGCTTACAAGTAAAAATCCAGTATTTTCTGATAGAAAATTACTTAGAACCCCCAGACACTATACATATATTTTTTTAGCAGAGACCCTAGAGAATAAGATGGCAGTTGTTGCAATATTTTATGTCACATGGTATTTGCGCAGCGGTCTTTCAAGCGCAATTTTTTGGGAAAAATTACACGTTCAGAAAAAAAACAAACAGTGCTGTTAGCCCAATTTTTGTATTTGTTATGCCGCGAGAATCTTGAGAGAATCGTGACCTTTATTCTAAGCAAAAAAATTGTGATTCTCATTTTGGCCAGAATCGTGCAGCTCTAATTCAGCATAAGAAAAAAAAAATAAACAATCCCTTCCAAAATGTGAAATGAACAAATAACAAAGCTTTTCTAAATGAACTGCTTACATTAGAGTGGTACTAACCCAAAAGAAAACATTATATTGCAGCTCGGCAATTCTTAGATATCATGGCTGCATTCGTTTTCTTTTTTTCTGTCTTTCTTTCTTTTATTTTCGCCTGGTGATCTGGCCAGTAAGTCTGTTTTTTCACAAGCTGTCCCGCAGATGTAGCAGTTGGAAGGTTGAGACAAACCATGTACCAGGGGTGCTTACAATGGTCAGCTTTTACTCATTCATCTAAAACCTTTATCCCAAAATGAAGACAACTGTTTGCTGTAACTTCTTATAACATGTTGGCTGGAGTTTGGCTTCAATTTGTTTAGTGAATTTAAATCTACTAGTACATCAAACACTCCCCTCCTCCCAGACTGACAATGGTGCTGTCCAATGGTATCTCTGTTGCACCTTCATCCAGAGTGGGCACACTCCAATATAGGAGGTGTGTTACTGGCAAGATCACCAGGTGAAAACAGAGGGGGGGGGGGGCAGCCTAAAAAAATAAAACTAATGCAGCCACCACATCTAAGGATTGGTAAGCTGCAAATTATTACATTTTTGGTTTTGGGTGTTTTTCAATAAACAGGCAAATTTCTGATTGATAAAGGCAAGACCAACAAATCTGGTGAAAATTAAAGAGGTGCAGTCAAAGCTCAGTTTGTTCTGTACTCCTGTGACCCATGTTCAGCAGACAGCAGTCATGCTTTTTTTTTACATTCCTTGTAATAGGAATAAAAGTGACCCATTTTTTTTAAAAGGACATTGTAAAAATAAAAAATAAAAAGTAAAATTAATAAGAAAAAAAAAAAGTAAAGTGCCCCGTCCTGCCGAGCTGGCATGCAGAAGCGAACGCATACGCAAGTACCGTCCGCATATGAAAACAGTGTTCTAACCCCACATGTGAGGTATCGCCGCAATTGTTAGAGTGAGAGCAATAATTC
>BLSH010247086.1:1347374-1377739 GCA_018402905.1 Glandirana rugosa
AACATTTCCGAACATTTTCTTAAAAATTTTATTATTGAGACAGTCGAGAGCAGCAGCTCTTTCCTCTTTCTCCCTCCTCACTGGGCATGGAGGCAGCAGTGGGATTGGCTCCTGCTGCTGTTAATCACAGCCTCTGAGGAGGGAGCGGGAGGTGGAGCCATACATGTCAATGGACACACAAGAGCCTGGCTTGGAATTGAGCCTGCACATGTGCCCCATAGCAAGCAGCTTGCTATGGGGGAACTCGGAGGCGGGGGTGGAGCAAGGAGCACAGGCGGATGACCCCAGAAGAGGAAGATCAGGGCTGCTCTGTACAAAACATCATACAGAGCAGGTAAGTATGACAGAGTTATTATTTTAAAAATTCTTTTACAAGCCTTTACAATTTTTTTTTTAAATCTTAAACTGGTAAATAGGTTCTTCTCACCAAACCTCAAATAAAAAATCTGAAAAGACACTTACTGGAAGTAATAGAATACTGTAAACTCACTCTGATTAGCTAATTTTTAAACTCATTGGAAATACTGCAACAGTTTTTTGGTTCTTTTCTCTTACAATACTGATCTAATGTTTATGACCTTAGAGGGCTGATTTTTGATATCGCAGATATTCACTTGCCTCGGAGACAGGCTATTATTTCTGGAAAGAGGGTTCACACTTTATTTATTTTAATATCACACGAGTGGATAGAATGAAATGCTTATGGACTGAGTTCACTCATCTTTGTAGCCTTTGCTGCTTGGTTGCATTTGGTCATCGACTAGACGACGGCAAACAACAAAGTATGCCATTGTCTTGATATAGAGTTGCAGTCCTTCTTGGACAAACATTTTTTGGTTTTTTGGCAAAATCCTTCTTTAATGGCCAGCCAAACTGAAACACATCTTCTTCTGACCCAAAAGTAATCCACTCAATCATATGAGGCATTTTGTCCATTTTAAGGAAATGAATGGCTCTCCATAGAGCCGTTTTGTCTCTTGACAAGCTCTTGTCAGAAGAATGTGAGACTGGATGGTTACACAAATCAATCTCCAGCTGCTAGTCTGTGACCTCGATGGTAAGCAGAAATGCCTGTCAAGGTTCACTGACCAGTGGTCAGGCTCTTGGAAAGCTGCTGCTATTCTGAATAGCCCATTTCTCTAACCCTGGGGTCAATGAAGATGCCCCTACAAAGGTCTTCACATTCACCCTTCTCAGATGTTCGTCAGCCTGGACTATAAGGGGGTTCCCCTGCATTTCCTTTCTTTGTCCTTGCACTCACAAGTTCCAAAAGGACCTTAATTACCACAGAAGAAAGAATGCAGTTTGAGCTTTTAAATGGCATTTATGGAACTAAATACTCCATAAGGAGAATGGAAGCAGAAAGCTTGGACTTAAAGTGATAACCTTTCTAAACTTCCTGCTTTCATCAATGGCGAACAAAACAACATTCTTGAGCTAAGAAGAATGGATAAAGAGAATATGTAAAATGGCTAATGGGGTATATCCATTATAAAAATAACTATAACCAATGTTAATAGAAGACTGGCAAGGATAATGTGTAGGAATAATGTAGAGATGACAATAACCTAAAAAGTCATCTCCACATAAAAATGATAGTTTTAGTCAGACACCTGAATGCTGAATTACCTTCTGGCTTCTTTTATCTCTCCCAAAGAGTTCAATAGCAAGAATTTTCCCTGCAAATATCCGTATGGACATAACAAAGGTGCCACTCTTCCAAAAATATTTTTTCCTAAGACTACATGTAAATAAAAAGAATAAACAGATATAAAGACTAAAACAAGAAAATTGTACCACTGAAAAAAAGCTTGGTCATCAGTCTCAGTTCAATATACTGAAGAGGGGGACATGACAGTCATTCTGGAACCCTTTTAAAGGTAGTCATATGCAGGATGAGGATATCTACCTTGATGGAAGGAATTGTCTTCACCCCAAGAAATCCAGATTAGTTGGAATTTGGGTATGTGATCATGAATTCCATCTGCAAATCTGTCTCAAGCTGCAAAATGCCATCAACTAAATCAGAGCACGTGGGAACATATTCTGATTTCCCATTGCAGAGGAATCTGATGTCTGGTGGCTAGAAGTTTATACTTTTTGAGTTTCCTTATGGAGGGTGTGACATCCTGAAAGGGGAGACTCAAAAGGAAGTTTACATGGCCCATTGGGCATCAATCCCCACAGCTTTGTTCAACAGACTAATACCCAATATGGTACAATCCATGGACTAGTCCAAAAAGTATGGTATAAAGAACCATTATTGCCTTGGTATCTCCAAAGGGTTATAAGAGTAGAGAAGGGCCGGGGTTCTGTTCCACATCATTAATATTTTGTATTAGGTTATCTAATTGGCTGTGAAAAATGATGATTTAGAAGCCCTATCTCAGATTTTTTCCCAAAGTAGAATAGGAATGTCTTGATTTAAAAACATTCTTCCATATAGTTATATTTATGTAAGGATTCTGTTGGTGGCTATGTAAGAATTATTTATGAATATGTTTGTATGCATATGTTTTTGATCAGAGCCCAAGAAGCATAATGTTTCAAACTGCCTGGATTTGGTCAATTGTTAGCTTTACTGAGTGTAAAATGTCTCAATTGAAGATAGGAGCAGAATAATGTTCTTAGTCGTTTTTAATTAGTAAGAAGGTCCTTGAAAAGGTTTCAACTTTTTAGTGTGAGGGTAAATCAAGTTTCTCCATTGAAATACCCCTACTGAAGCCCATGGATTAATGGTAATTTTAATAAGACTAAGAAACGTAAGTTGGAGTTAGGCTTTAATTTGTTAGACACTTATGTAAAGTCCATTTCAATCTATTAGTCCATCTAATACTACCTACTTCACAAAGTGACAATGCTGCTATTCAAGGATGGCTATGTTGCTCCACCATTGGTACAGTTGGAAGACTGAGCATAGTCATCCTAATACAAGAAAAGAAAAGTGTTGCTGGCTAGGGGGAAAATAAAGTAAAAAAGCCTAAAAAAAAACTGAATGCTGCCACCACATCTAAAGATTGGTAATTTAAATATGCTTTAGTAAAGCCTGTTTATTGTACCCACTTCAATCATCCAATTACATGCAAGCAAAAATCCTATATTTTATTTCCCATGGACATAAATTGGTATGTAAAGTGAACATAGGTTTAGGTACAAAACTTATGAACATTCACTGTGTTGTCTCCACCTCCTTAGAAAATCAACCACGGTGAAGAATCATGCACTCCTAGCTGAGATGAGCGTGCACGATTACTCCCATGTTAGTTCTGATGAACATCATTCAGGATCTTCCACCTTATTTTAATGCATTTTCAAATGACATTGTATACTGGCATCTCAGGTATTCATAAGTGCAATAGATGGTTAGAAATTGCTAAATCGCATCTTGACTCTAAATACTAGCCTTATGTTTGATGGCAGCTGATATGGAACTGTACTCTGCTGTCTGCCACCACCAAATCACCCCCTTGAGTCACATTATTGTCATTATTATATTATTGCCTTTGCGTCTCATTGTGCTTTTGTAAGTGCATGAATGTCCTATGTGACTGCATTTTAACTGGTGTGCGATACTTTTTTTTGTCAATATATAGAAATATACAGGACCAAAATAACAGTAAAAGCCTTAAGGGTTACATTAAGCCTACATGCTTTGTGCATGGATTAATTGTAAAGATTTTAGCCAAACATCCCTAATGCTCATTTAACTGTCTAAGCATAGTATTCAAAAACGCAATGCTATGACTTTGCACAGAATTATGCATTTCTAAATATGGCAGTTAATAATCTTATCCTCTTTCTTTGTTCCTGATAATTACTATGCTCTGTACAGGCTAATCCTGAAAGCATGTTCATTTGATCTAGTATGTCCCTCCTCCTACTTTGATCGAAGGACATCAACTCCTGTCCGTTTATAAACAGGGAGAGGGAGAGTTCACGTAGGATGATTCAGATATGAGCTCATGTTTATTATTAGCTGTATGTATACAGTGGGGTCATTGTTCTGGCAGGTGCTTTACAGATGGATTGTACTATACTATCTGTGCTTTGACCCAATTCAAAGGGGGCAGTGTGCAATGAGAATACAGATTGCTCTCCCTCTGCTATCAAATGTATGCATTTAATATCTACACTCTTGCTATTTCTGCTAAAGGCCTAATACAGTACTTGTATACATGTAAGCAATACACAGAGAACAGCATACTTTGAACTACCCATATGGCAGATCTAACAAAATGCGTAAAAAAAAAAAATTAACCAAAATAAACTATCTCCCTTTTTAATTACTATTGTTTTTTTAACTATATCCATAAGGGTGCTTCCAACACCAATCAACACCAATCAAATTACACTATATAAAAAGGAATATTTACAAGGCAAAGACAAAATGGGTTTCAAATATGAAAAGCAATGAAAATTCTTCCAAACCAAGAAAAACACTGGATTTCCTCCAAACTGTTAGAAAACATCACAGTTTTTTAGTTAATTAAAAGAAAAGAGCAGACTTACACCTTAGAGCAAGGGAGTCCAACCTGCAACTGCGCATTCGCTATTCAGCTATGAATGCGGCCCAACAAAAAATCGTAAACTTGCTTAAAAATGTTGATTTTCCTTTGGAAGTTTTTGTAAAAATGTATTTACTGAAGAAAAGTTTTACAGTGTCTCTTTACTGGACTTTTATAAGTTTTATCTTCCCAAAGAAAAATATCCCACTTGTCGCAATCACACCTTATTTATGTTATCCGTATTCTGCATCACTTCTATTTTTGAGCAACTATTTTCAAGGATGAAGAACACCAAGGGCAAAATATCAGATGAGCACCTTGAGAATTCATTGAGAATTGCTACTACATCCATTGAACCAAATATTGATGCGTTAGTTTACCAAAGACATTGTCAAATATTGCACTAGTTTTATGTTGCGCTCATTTACGTTTATAATAACAAATACTACAAAAGAATTATGTTTTTCACTCTGTACTAATATATATATATATATATATATATATATATATATATATATATATATATATATGATCTGCCTGACCTTTTTTGCTCAACAGGTATCCTTATTGTTAGTGTGTTCCAAGATAATTCCTCGTCTTCCAATGTGCCCCAGGAAAGTGAACACCCCTGTCTTAGAGCATGTTCCCCTGTACTGAAAGTTGAAAGTAATCCTTGTAATGGATGTTGACTGGTCTGACTCTTTGTACAAGTTGAGATATAAATAAAAGTCTACGTGTTTTTAAAGTGGCCCCTCTTGGTAGAATGTTTACTATGCTAGACTGACAGAAAAGTGCAAGGCAATAGCCCTTACTGAGTCAGTGTACTAAGCCTTCCTCTCCTTGAGTGCTACTGTAAAAGGGGACCAAATGAAACGAATGCCCCGTACACACGATCCGAAAATCGGACGACAGATCGTCGTTTTTTTTTTTTGCATGCTAATCTCAGATCGAATCGGAAGAGTTTACTTTAATCACGAAAATTCTCGCACGACAGAATAAAAAATCGGAAGCGCTGTGATGTGTTGCAGTGTATTTGTATTGCATTTCTGAACGACAGCTGTACCAATGAAACGAAAATCGTACGATCGGGCACCGTGCGAGAAAATTTTTCCTGCATGTCCGATCTTGTCCGGACGGAAAACATCAGATGAACTGTCATGATTGGCTCTCGAAAGCTCTGTACTAATGATCCGATTATCGTACGATCACCTCGAAAGCAGTATTTTCTGTCTGATTTTCGGATTGTGTGTACAGGGCATAAGAGTTTAGGTAGACAAGCTTTATTTCAAATGATTCTAAAACTAACAAAAAAAAAAGTGCAGAGGGGAGCCAATCATCTGCCACGGTTAAAAGTTTTGGACACAGCAGATTCTTTAAGCAGCAGTATCCCCTGAATAGACTGAAAATCAGCATCATGGGTATGTAGTATAAAAAGCCGTCTTTCCCTTAAACAATACAGTAAAAATGTATATTTTCATTTTTGGTAGATACTGAAGATAAAATTAAACTTTTTTTATACATATTATATATTTCTTGAGGATGATGGAGAGGACAACACATTAACCTTTCTACGTCTGAACACCTTCAATGCCCATTAGAAGTCTCTCGCTCCTCCTGCTGGATTTTTATACTCAATTTATATTTGTATTTTTAAGGAATTATAGAAACATCTCAAGTGGATGGGGATAGCTAAAACTCCAAGGTAAGGGGGAACAGTAAGAAACTATTTAGTCCCCAAATGATGAAAAAAGCCCACCAAACTCCACCCATACCTGAAAGATTACAACCATTTATTAATAAAAGTAGTCATGGTTTTAATGAAGATATAGCCAATTTTGGTGTTTTCGTATCTATATGGAAAGCTAACTAATACTAAGAGAAATATACTGTATAGACTCCTATTGACCCCTTTTGAAAATGCTAGTTGTCTGTCTTCCTCTGCCTCCAATACTATGTGAATCACTGATTTAGAATGAAGTATAACCAATAAAGTCACAACTTCTGATCTGTACCTTGATTTGGGTTTGTGATTCAGAAAGATTTGAAGCCACCAGATAAGTATTGTAGCCAGCAGCAGCGTTGCTAGGGGGTGGCTATTGGGGCTATAGCCCCGAGTCTGGGGCCCATAGCCCCGAGTCTCTTACCGGGTGGGTGCAGTTCTGCAATTAGCAAGTATGTCTGGGGACCCTGATGTAAGGGGAATCCACACTCAGGTATGTAAAAAAAAAAAAATATATACATATATATATATATATACACACACACACGTATATTATATACATGCCCACTCAAGCGTATGACTTTACTTTGCTGCTATGGGCCCTAGCCCCAGATCTTTTGTAGACCTAGCAACGCCCCTGGTAGCCAGCAACCAGAGGTCAACAATGACATCCTACAGATATCACTCAATACAATTATCTTGTACCATTTATTATGAACAGATATACAGTATAAAACACCACTCTTAAAAACATCAGTTCTGGATGTTGCGTCTTCAGCACTTCCTAGCACTTCAAAAGTTTTGCTCCTCAGGCAAAATGTGTGCAGACTCCCCCGAAATATTCTCATCATTAAGACATATTTAGCAAGGTCAGTGATAAATACCTGTCAATGGCTGTACAAAGCAAGTGCACTGCAGCAACAGGAGCATATATATACATAATGCATGATTTAGTATGACTCCAGGCAGCTAGTAAAGTAATGAGGGTATTCCAAGGAAGACAACTTCAGAAAACAGAGCAACTTAACAATTTATATTTATGTGAACATTTCAGAGAGAAAGTGAATGCTTCATTACAGCTCAGAGCAGGACCAAAGAGAGGAACTAGAACTGTATAGACAAACGCTATACTTGAAAGCAAACAAAAAACTGGAGCCATTGTAAACACTGTCACTAGAGTTATATAACACGAGCAAGGGATAAACACTGCAATGTTTGCACAGATATCTGTGCTGACCTACGGAAACATTTTTGTTGCTGTTCTCCAGCATTTCTCCACTAAAAATATGAATTATTCCTGGTTTAGGATGAAATGCACATCAGCACTTTTTTACAGTAGGCAAGTACCTAGACTCATGGGCATCCGCAGAACTTTTTTCAGGGGGGGGCATCATTTTAAGTTCACCCATGCTCCGCCCCTTTCGACAATGTCATGAATGGGAGGGGCTTAGCCGCGACTCACAATTATTTATTTTTAAGGGGGAAATGGCAGACTTCATTCCAGGCATGTGCTATGTACAGGGTGCAGATTCCAGGCGTGGGCTATGTACAGGGTGCAGATTCCAGGCATGTGCTATGTACAGGGTGCAGATTGCAGGCGTGTGCTATGTACAGGGTGCTGATTCCAGGCGTGGGCTATGCCAGTATGCATACCCAATCCCCCCCACAGAGCTCTCTTCCCCCCACAGAAGAGTTGTCTATAACTCACAGTGGCAGGTCAGGCTCCTGTTTATACACGCTGCAGGCTTGAGTGGATGTGGATAACCCACCTTGCCCCCTCCTCTGTCTGTATATGCAGAGCTGGGAGAGCAGGAAGGGTTTTGTGTGTGCTGACTCCGGATGCTAGACTGCCGGCTGCCATCCACAGTGTAATCTACCTTCCTGTGCCGGGTGCTGGTACATGGAGAGTGTTCCAGCGCCCAGCACCTGCTCACACTCTGTGCGCTGCACTCGGGTGATTATGGTGTGCGTGCCTGGGCACAACCGTGCACACACCTATGGCGGACACCTTGCGATCCCTGATTCCAGGGGGGGGCGCTTGCCCCCCCTTGCCCCTACCTGCGGACGCCCATGCCTAGACTACTATACCTATAGGTAGATCTTGCCCTGCTTGTAAATATTAGGATTAAACAAATTATGACGTGATTAGGCATGAAGAGGACAAAGAGGACTTTTCTGAAGGTTTGGAGGACTTGGAGGCCCAGGGTTTGCGGCTGAACTGGGCTTCTGGCTTGGGTTTGGTCTTATGGGTTGAAGTTTTGAAGTAGTGCAAGGAACACTTCTTGGCCTTAATGAGTTGGGGGGGGGGGTTAGGGAGTCTTACAAACTTCAGTCCTAGGCTTATTTTGCTGAGGTAGAAGATAGGGTGTCCAATGCAGCTCCAAAGAGACATTGATATGAGTAGAAGATGCTTTCTGCATGTTTTTTCCACAGACCAACATTTCAACCAGAGTCCTTCACATATTCACTGATAGGAGCTTTCAGGCTCTCCCTCTGCCTGTGTGAATTTCCTCTGGTTACTCCGGTTTCCTCTCACACTCCAAAGACCTGCTGGTAGGTTAATTGGCTCCTTTCTCAATTGGCCCTAGTATGTGTATGAATGTGAGTTAGGGACCTTAGACGGTAAGCTCCTTGAGGGCAGGGACTAATGTGAATGTAAAGCGCTGTGTAAATTGATGGCGCTATATAAATACCTGTAATAATAGGAGACTCATTCTGAACATAACAATGGAGAAATCCACTAAATTGTCTACACAATAATGTAGGGCAATTGGCACAAGCTCTACGCATTCTATGAATAGGTGATAAAAGTGAATGGAAACTGGGTCCCTTTTTTATGAGTTTATTCCATTCCCCTAATATTTGACAAACAGCCATGACAAGTTGCAATGCAGCCCCTGCCAGATTTAAAAAAAAAAAGGTTTTCAAAAGAATTTTAAATGTTTATCTATGGGATCCTTAACCAGTTCCCGACCGCGCGCCGTGTTTTCACGGCGGCAGTCGGGATGCTGAGCGCGAATCGCCGTAAAAAGACGGCGATCTGCAATCAGCCACTAGGGGACGCGCGCGCACCCGCCGCACTCCTGAGGAGTGTGCCTGCAGCTTGGGCGGACCCGATGTCCGCCGGCAAGCCGCCATGAGCGGTCACAGGGAAAGAACGGGGAACCGCCGATGCGGTTCCCTGCTCTGTTAGTAAGGGCATGAGAGATCTGCTGATCCCTGTCACTGGGATCAGTTAGATCTCTCATGCCCATGGTAGCCTAGCCCCCCCACAGTAAGAACACACCCAGGGAACACAGTTAACCCCTAGCTCTCCCCCCCAGGTTAACCCCTTCACTGCCAATGACATTTATACAGTAATCAGTGGACATTTACATTTCTGATTGCTGAATAAATGTCATTGGTCCCAAAAAAGTGTCAAAAATGTCCGACATGTCCGCCCCAATATCGCAGTATCGCTAAAAATCGCAGATCACTGCCATTACTAGTAAAAAATAAAAAAAAATAAAAACCCCAGAAATGAATTCTCACCATCAGTAAACGCGGCCATTTTTGCGCAAACCAATCAATAAACGCCGATTGCGATTTTTTTTTTATCACAAATATGAGGATGAATATAAATCGGCCAAAAACGGTGAAAAAAAATGTTTTTATATTTTTTTTTTGGATTTGAATTTTAGCAAAAAGTAAGAAATTTGGGTTTTTTTGCAAAATGGTCGCTCTTCTCTTGTTTATAGCAGCGATCAAAAATGACGCAGAGGGGATCAAATACCACCAAAAGAAAGTTCTATTTGTGGGAAAAAAAGGATGCAAATTTTGTTTGGGTGCAACGTCGCACGACCACGCAATTGTCAGTTAAAGCAACGCAGCGCCGAATCGCAAAAAGTGCTCTGATCCTAAAGCTGGAAAACCTTCCGGTTGGTAAGTGGTTAAACACTGGTGCACCCTCTACAGGAATCATCAACACTTTATTATGATGTAACACTGCCAGTGGATACAACCTATTTCCTAATGATGGACTTCTCAACAGATATTGGGATACACAATACTTGGGGAAGTATGAATAGTTTATCAGTTTCCCATTTTCTTTATAGGACATTTTAGAGTAGGGTGTGTACTTGAAAAGTGTTTGACTTCTTAAGGCCTCTAGGGGATCCCAGACTAGTAACATCACTAGCAGAAGCTACAAGCTGTTCTTCCATTTTTAAGATGGCACACAACGTATCAATAAAAGCCGAAATGGAAGATGCTATGACTCCTCGGGGACAACATCATCTGACAGGGATTTTGGAGGCTCTTTATCAGATAGAACCTCCACAGCAGAAGACTCAGAGACTGCAAAAGCTATGATTCTGAAGGGGAAGGCTTTGAGGTATGTTTAAAGCCTTTATGGTTACAGTCAGCCATCAAAGTTGCAATTGGCCCAAAAAATCTCGCATAACTACAGTGAAATCTTCCAGGAATAAGGCCAAGATAGGGGCCATACCCAACAGAGCCATGGCAAACTCCCAGGAACATTTCAGGCTGCCTGTGTCAGGTCCTTGAGATGGAACACTGCAAGCCCCCTTTGGGACTGTTAGTACAGGGACCTGATAAAGCAGGACTTGTGTTTAGGGTGCAACATGTTGCACTGTTTGCAGGGAGAAATAATTAAGAAAACCAGGTATAACTCTTGAACCAGCAGGAGAGGTTGAAACAACTGGAGAAGACCAGGCACTTTAGGCAACAGCAAAGACTAACCAAGGTGGAACTACATGTCGCTTGCAATTAGAAGCAGTGTTGGGATGGTGTTATCCTATGCTGAAGTACAGGAACACAGTACATGGTGCACACACACAGGACAATTCACAAAGTGATGCAGTTCCTCAACATTGTAACCCTTTCCATGAAAGCCAAATAGAAAGAAAGTGAAAAGTAATGTCGCCCAATGGTTCTAATAAAAGAAGTAGCTCCCGATGCTAAGCCCACACGTCCTACTCATAAAAAAAAACAATGAGAAAATGAAAAAATTGGTAGTAAAAATTGTTAAAGGGAAACTCCACTTTCATGGGAAATAGCAAATAAAAAAAAATAATATAGCATATAAAATTGTGACTCAAGTCATATTGTAATCGGGTGTTATTAAAAATTACCTTTTCTTTTCAACGCACAGTTCTTTAATATTCTGTAAAATGCAATGCAATATGGCTACCTGGAGGTGTTCTGTACACAGAAAGTGTACAGAACGACCCCCAGAAACATCACTTCATGCTTGTGTGATTGGCTCACTGATTTTCCCAGAAGTCTACACTAAGATACAAGTCAGATTTCAGGCATACCCTGCAACAAAAATGTCATTTTTTGTGAGATACTCCCAATAGAAAATCACGTCTTAAGGGATGCAGACCTGTAATTTTCCTCATTAGAGCCCTGAAAGTGCAGTAGCTAATTGATAATTATAAAACCACTCCCATACAGATTCACTTTCCACATGGACACAGATAAACAAACAACTATTTTTTCAGAACAACAAAAGGTAATCTACAACAAAATTTGCTAAAATCCCTGCAATGTACACATATCACCCAGAGGGGAGAGAAGTGGAGTTTTTCTCCCTAGAAAACCAGCAAAACTGAGGCATGCTGGGAGTAGGGGGGGTTATACCAGGCTGTTCAGGTTTTCAAGAGAAGTATGGGTTTAATTTTTACCCCCACTATACTTACCTAGGTGGATGCAGCATGAGTCCGATGCTGCATCTGTCCCCCGGCGCCTCTGCACTGAAAACCGAGCGATCGAACTTCACCGATCACGCAGTTTTCACAGCTCTGAGAGCAAAGAGCTGCAGACTGTCAGTCACAGCTCCCTGCTCATCTCCCTCCGTGCTCACTGGAGTGATGGGCTGTTGAGGGGTGGAACAGGCTGTCTCAGGCTCTCAGCGGCTTACTGAGACGGCATTCCATCCAGGCACCTGGCGGATCCAGACTCCGAGGTCGGCATGATGCGGTGCCTGGACGGACATCCCCGACGTCAGCAGAGAGCAGACTTCAGTCCACTCTCTGCTGAAAACAGGTCACAGGGGTGCAAAACGAATTGCCTGTGATCCATAGGAGAAGCCCAGCCAAATAAGCTTTGGCTGGACTTATCTTTTAATATGCCAGTGTTCAAATCCTCCTGCAGATAGCAATATAACTCAAATATATAATATAACCCCCTGTTACGAAGTCCAAAGCGTCGAAATGCGTTGGGGTTTGATTACACGGCAACGCTGAGATGGAGACTCCATGTGTGTGAAGGAAGCTATGAGGAGATCCCAACACTGAGTCATCTTACATGTTTGGAATTTTAACAAGGCGATTTGAATCTTTTATGATGCAAGTACATTACTTTAAATAAACCGATTACCTTAAAGAGGTTGTAAAGGCAGAAGTTTTTTTTTATTTTACTTAATGCATTCTATGCATTAAGATAAAAAAACATTCTGTGTGTGGCAGCCTCCCCAGCATCCCCTAATCACTTATCTGAGCCCCTTCTCTCTGCAGTGATGTCCATGATCCCCTCAGCCATCCAGTACACTCCTCCTGAGTGTCTGAGACACAGCAGCGGTGCGATTGGCTCCCACGGCTGTCAATGAAAGTCTTTCAGCCAATCAGGGGAGAGAGGGGGCAGGGCCAGGTCATGGCTCCAAGTCTGAATGGATACACGGAGCTCTGACTCGGCTTGGGTGCCCCCATAGAGAGCTGCTGGCTCAGGGGGGACTCAAAGGAGGGAGGGGTCAGGAGAGCAGAAGAGGGACCAAAGAAGAGAATGAGCTCTGTACAAAACCAACTACACAGAGGAGGTAAGTATAACATGTTGGTCTTTTTTATTTAACCTCCCTGGCGGTATTCCCGAGTGTGGCTCGGGGTGGATTTTCAGTACCAAAAGCGGTAACCCCGAGCCACACTCGGGATCACATCGCTGGATCCAGGCAGCGCTACTCACCTTGTCCCCTGGATCCAGCAACGTCCTCCGGCGGTGTCAGCGTGTCTGTCCGCCGGCAGATGACTCCTGTGTGCCGGGCTCCGTTCCCTGCGAGCGTTGCGTCGCACGGGGACGGAGACCGGCGGGAAATTCAAAAAGTGAAACACACACAGCACATACAGTACACTGTAATCTTATAGATTACATTACTATATGAAATCATTTCACACCCCCTTTGTCCCTAGTGGTTTGCCCAGTGCCCTGCATGCACTTTTATATTATAAATGTCATTCTTTCTGCCTGGAAACATGAGAATGTCCATAGCAACCAAAAAGTGTCCCTTTACGTCAAAAGTGTTTTTTGATCGGCTAAAAAACAGCGATAGTAAATAAGAATCATTTGCAGAATTGAGCGATACTGATTTTTGGGGAAATTTATAATCAGAAACTGAAAGTGACGACAGCGACAATTCTGCAAATGAGCAAATTTCTGCATTTTTGGTTTGATTACATTATTGAATAAATTTTATTACTATTATATTATTATTTTTGATAATTATTTTTAGTTATTTATTATATTATAATTTATGATTTCATTTTTCAAACTTTTTCATACCCGGGATGTCTACTAGACTCTTGTTTGGACAGATTTAAGTGAGTTATTGCTAAGAATTACAGGCCTACAATATAAGATGCCAAATTTTCATGCAAAATAATTGTACCGCTTTCAGCAATAAATTCCAGACTCAGTCATACTGCCAGGGAGGTTAAAAAGTGAGCCTCTACAATCACTTTAAGGTGTTTTTACACTACTGGAGGCTCTGTCTCAATTTCTATCCCAAAATGTGGAGAGTGTCTTTATTGATCTGGATGGAGATTGGCGTGTTTAAGCGGCTTTTCAATAACATCTAATAAGGCGATATTTGCCAGACACGAGAGTGAATGGCAACAGCACCTGTTGAGCTTTATTCTTAAGGAGTGGAAGTGGCACACATCACTTTGGTGAAGGATTTTGGTGAATCAACGTTATTTTGTTACACAACATTTTTCCATCACTTTACGTTGGACAGTATTACCATATTGATTTGCATATGTTAGCATATTGTTTTTTTTTTTTTGGATATGCGATATGGACACACTTTATTTTTTATAGACCTTTTTATGTTGATTTTATCACAATGTTCAGATCTGTAGAGTAATTAATGCGCTACTGTGGAATTATTTGTCTCTGTTTTCACATTGACAGTTGTTTCATCTCATTTGCAATGCAACTCAAATGTCTCTGAATCCTGTGTCCCCTAATGAATAAGAAAGAAAATACATTTAATGATGTATTCTGAATCAGTGTGTTCCTTTAGCTATAGGCATACAATGTTTTACTCTAAACCAAATCTCCCCTCCTATGTCACTGTATCAGAGTTACTGGCTAATGTATGCATGTTATAACTCCAGCACTATTTAATTATTTACTCTGTCCTATGAAATCATTGATCCGAGCTCAATGAGTCATCTTGGGCTGGCAGGGAGAGCACATGAAGACATGAAGCTCCTCAATAATGCTGTACCTAAAATACTAATGTAAAATAATAATGGTGCTAATATACACAACATACATTAGAAGAAGAATATTGAAAAAATTTTATTTCATAGTATCTAAAAATTGTAATCCCAACAAATAAACATTTTCCCAACATATATATTCATGCCAGACACTTGAAGAATCCCTTATCTGGCCACTATCAGACTTTTCAAGAGTGCCATCAGCCAGAATATTGGTATTGACTCAATACTGGTCTCCCTTGTTGGGTTTGTTAGGGGGAAAAGCAATAACACTTTATCTGGTTTCAGTTAAGAAAAAGAGAGTTTACACTAAAGATTGCTTTGTGTGCTTCAGTGATAGGATTCAAAAGGACTCTGTTGTTAAAGCAGTGACCCGTTTCACAGAGATATAGAATAACCCTTTCTAGAGCTTCTAAGGATTTATGACTTTGCCGTATTTTTCCATCTATACACCCATTTAGATAAAAAAAAAAAACAAGAAGCATAGGTTTTCTTTAGTGTGTATGGGTGTAAATCAGTGGTTCTCAACTCCTGTCCTCGGGACCCACTAACACAGTGGTTCTCAACTCCGGTCCTCGGGACCCACCAACAGGCCAGATTTTAAGTATAACCTTGGGGAGATACAGACTAGAACACTGCAATCACTGAGCAGCAAATTATATCACCTGTGATGTCTTTCAGTTATCCTGCAAACCTGGCCTGTTGGGGGGTCCCGAGGACCGGAGTTGAGAACCACTGCACTAACAGGTCAGGTTTGCAGGATAACTGAAATACATCACAGGCGATATCATTTGCTGCTCAGTGATTGCAGTATTCTATTCTGGTCGGGGGAATCGGCGGTCAGAGAGGAGAGGGGCACTGACTTGGCACCATCAGTTCTCTGGCACTACACTGAGCCACTGCTATTTTTACCAATACCTTTTGTGAGTACCCTAATGTAGGGGTTTTATATGTCTGTGCTGCAATAAACGGTGTGTTTTTAAATGATAACGCACTATGTGGAGCTGTTTCCTTATTTTTCCCTACTGCTGCATCGGGGAGCGTCCAAGGCCTTCCACTGGTGAATATCAGGGATCCAGAATTGGGTGCAGAGATCGTAAGAGTGTGCGGTAGACGATACGATTGAGACGGTCATCTCCCTACAACGAGGATAATAGGAAAAGTCCGGAGATCATCTTCTGAGATATTCCTGGTCATACACACGAAGTAGCCGAGCACAAGAGTGTGAGGCAACTATTTCTGGTGAGTGTAATTCCTGGTGGGAGTTAGTGAAGATTGGACTGTGTATACGGCTAAGAAGATTTGCTGGGGGTCGTTATATGGGGACCCTGAGATTCCATACACACACCTGTTTATATTAAAAGGGATAGTGGAACTTTCTTTGAGGATGTATTAGCGCTACATGGTATCACGAATGTATGGGACACTTTTGATGATACAATTTGCAACTATTATGTGGAGAATATACTGTGATATAGCTATCTGAAGGACTTATGTATCTAATACGTTTATTGACACAGTCTAGCGCGGATATTTGATTCTATTTGGAGGGCGGTTTATTAGAGGATCAATTATCTGATATCTGATTGCAGTATTCTAGTCTGCATCTCCCCAAGGTAATACTTAAAACCTGACCTGTTAGTGGGTCCCGAGGACCGGAGTTGAGAATCACTGGTGTAAATAAAGGTGCAATCATATTGGCCTCTATGACATCATACCTCATATGGCTTTAGACTTTTTTTGTATCTTCGGATGAAGGTCAAATTATGGCAGACCCTGAAATGGTGGCCTGTAGTCACTACTCACAACATATAAAGCACGGAGGTACCAGATGTATTTTCTAGTTCTGAGATCATATCTTATGCAATACTAAAAAATCCCAACCCCCTTTAGTCCCTATTGTAATAAATAGTCCTGTTCCCAGCCAATGAACAGCTGGTATATGGAAAACATAACTGCATTACACTTTAAAAACATTATTACTGATTACACTATATAATAAATTACAGGGGGTGCACTAAATAATTCTCAACAATTGGGGATTTTTTAAATACTGTACATATGATATTACAATACCATAACATTTTACACATTTGTATATAAAATGCATTAGAAAGTATAAGTGATTCAAAACAAAATCCATTTTACTGCCAAGTGCTCCCTTTGGGCTCTTGCACATCTGAGAACTCCACGTTTTTAGGCATTAATGCTTTTTTTTACTGACCTAAATGAAGCCTATTGTTTTTGGGCCTTCACACACCATTGCATAAACTTGCACTGCGTATAGATCAGCCTTTTTCAACCAGGGCACCCAGGGGTGCCTTTAGGTTTCTTTAGGGGTGCCTTGGCAAAATGTTTAAAAATTGCCCAAAAATTGTATAAATCCAGCGGGTGGATGAAGCCTGCCTTTTAGTTACACAAGGCCACATATTTTCACTGTGCACCTTTACAACCTTCTAGCCACCAGTGCCATAACAACCTGTGAAGTCATTGGCTGTTAAGGAGAACGTCGGGCATCTGCACAGCATCCTTGTTTGCCCTTCCCCTGCCCTCTCTGTCAGCAATAGGGTCACATTAACTGATTGGGGGAGAAAAACTGAGGGAGAAGAGAAATATTGGAATACTAGTCAGTGCCAGTGTGCAAAGGTGCATTTACTTTGGAAAAATAAATCATCTCTAACATTTGGTGTCCTATGTATGTAGATTTTGCTGCATTATGAAGCACATTGGATGTGAATGGGGTGCAGAATTTTAATGGGTGCCTTGACTGAAAAAAAGGTTGAGAAACACTGGTATAGCTCATTACACAAAAAAAAATCTGTGTTGCTTTTCAGTATTCAGTATAAGTTCAATATTTTTTATTGTTTTCACATGGTTGCACACTAGCTTGTCAATGTTGTCAGCATCTTACATGAGTTGCCACAACCCCTTGATTTTAAAAAAAAATCTAGAAATTCTTTTACGTTTATGCATTTATTCATGTACTCTGCAGCCCATCATCTCATTTTTACGCAGAAACTTTCTGCCAGCAATGCTTGATGTTCATTAGAGCTGCACGATTAATCGTTAAAAAATTGCGATCTCGATTCAACCCCTCTCACGATCTTAATCCGGCATTTCCACGATTCAGTGCAGAGCAGTTCTCTGCTCACAGCTGACAGCTGTCAAAAAAGGCAGCCTGCCAAGTTTACCACAACATTGCTCAGCGCTGAGATAACAAAACAAAGTATCTTTGGTTCTTTTAGATCAAAGGGATGAACTTCGGTCTGTAAATGAGTGCAGTTTAACCACTTAAAGAAGAAGTCTTCCTTTTTAATTGTACCCACAGGTAAGCCTATAATAAGGCTTACCTGTAGATACTGTAAATATCTCCTAAACTTGCAACGTTTAGGAGATATTTACTTTATATGCAGACGCCGACATCATTGGCGCATGCGCTCTGAAGAAACGGCTGCCCGTGCCGTTTCTTCAGGGCCCTGTGCCGTGACCGGAAGCTCCCTCGCTTCATGTGCGGGGGTGACGTTATTGCGACTCCGGCCAAATCACTGCGCCGGAGCGCGCAAACACGAATGAAACAACGGGGAAAATGTCAGCGGTGTCATCGATGTGCGGGTGCCGCTGAGAGAGCTTCGTTCTAAGGTATTTCATAACGAGCTAGTAAGCAATGCATACTAGCTCATTATGCCTTTGTCTTGCAGGTTTTTTTTATATGGTTTACAACTTCTTTAAAGACTAAACCTTTTTCTGACATTTGTTACTCACGAGTTAAAATCAGTATTTTTTGCTAGAAAATTACTTAGAACCCCCAAACATTATATATATTTTTTTTGCAGAGACCCTAGAGAATAAAATAGCGGTCATTGCAATATTTTATGTCACACTGTATTTGCGCTGCGGTCTTTCAAATGCAATTTTTTTTTTTAAAAAATACAACTCAATAAATTTTAAAAAAATAAATAAACAGTAAAGTTAGCCCAATTTTTTTGTATAATGTCAAAGATGATGTTATGCCGAGAATCATGAGAGAATTGTTCTAAGCAAAAAAAATTGTGATTCTTATTTTATCCAGAAGCTCCATGCAGCTCTAATGTTCATATATCAGTACCGTGTTCCAGAAGCCTTTAGGTAGACGTGACATGCACAGTTCCACACACAGACATAAACAGCCTTGGCCCACCTCTATTAGTGGGATACAGTTAAATATCTCCATGTATGTCCTTCCCAATGTAACATCTACCAATTTATGACTAGTTGAACATTTGCTGTAATATATGATGTTAACAAAAAAACTTATTCTGTTCTTATTCAAAGAGGTATGCATGAAAGTATAATAAAAGCAAGTTCAAAACACAGCTATACACAAACACACAATCCTAGAGAATAATGATCTGGTATGTTACTCAGCAGAAGGTACTCCTCCATTCTGAGATAAAAAGAGAAGGAGCATCTAAGTGCAGTATTAACATTTCTGTGGGTTGCTGCCTTGGTGCACTGAACCAACATACACCAGCCTCATCCTCATTCACTTTATTAGGACATTTCTGTGGGTCGATGCTAATTTCCAGATGCGCCCTTCATCTCCCTACCCTGACTCCTCCATTCTGCATGCCATTACCATAAAACCAGGTTGTCATCAACCAACCCGATGAATTTTCACTATATGCCAAAAATGCCTGACTTGGTGGGCAAATGTAGTGCCATCTTGTGCATTGCTAGTTGTAGCAATTGTGGCAGGAGGCATTAAAGCGGTGTTCCACCCAGATTTTTTTTTTTTTTGGCATCCACTCTTTTAATACTAAATAGATGTAACCTTTTGTTTCCTTACTTTCAAACCGCCTACTAATTACATATATTTTTTAATCACCATTTTGTTTCTCTCACTGCTGGACTTTTCCATTTTAGGTGAGGGCATCTGGAGCCCATCCGTAGTCTCCTGGCATCTCTTCTTGAAAGAAGTGCATGGTGGGTAACCATCATGCACTCCTCCATCTCAGTCCTCCTTAAATCGTGTCATTTCCTGTCTGGAAATAACACGATTTTACAGTACAGGGAAGCCCACTGACTCCTGGGAACTGATGAGTCACATCTCCCAGGAGCCCAGGGGAAGCAGGAGGTGAGGAGAAGAGCCTAGGTCCTAATAGTGGCAGATTACAGAGACCACCTAGCAACAAGCGACTTAGGGTGAGTATAACATTTTCTTTTCCTTCAAAAGATAAGTCTATATAGGCAAAAGGACTTGAATGATGTAAAAAAAATTCTGGGTGGAACTCCGCTTTAAGTAGCTTTCCCAACACGATTAACCACTCAAAAGGTGTTATGATATTTTAAAACAGAAGAAATAAAACACAATGTTGTTTAGATGCCATGGCTGTTGGAATTTAGGAATTTCTTTATTATTAAAGCTAACTAATGCTACCAGGTTTATCTTAACTTATCTTCCACAAATGGTTCCTAGACTGAAAGCTTATTGACTTGCCCTCTGGTGTCACATTTAAATCCTTGTATAAAGAAACACTCTGTCTCTTTGAGTCATTTCTATTGCATTTGGCAACAAAATGTCAGCCTTCGCTTTTAGAAAGCAAAGACAAATCAAACCACTTGAGAAAGAAAATCAGAGGTTCTCAAGGCAAAGCTCAGAACAATGATAAAGCTATTCATGTCATCCCAACATCTCAACTCTTCAATCACAGCACTATGAGAATTACCATACTTGGTGTACAATTTTATTCAACACCGTGAGCATGTCAAACTCTAATGCAATCATGAGCTATATGATTCATCAGTACAACTTCTAGAACCCATTGTGCAGACTACCTACGCTCAAAATATGTGCAAAAGAGGTGACCACACTCCAATCTTCAGTAAATGCTTTAATCGTTAAAATCAACGCATAACATCCATAGACCACGATACAACACGACTAGATCAGCAAGGTTTCACCAACCAAGCCGCTTCATACTTACATTCAAAGTCATGACCTACCAATCAAAACCCTCATCATCTAATAAAAGTAGCAGAATGATAAAAATAATGGATCTATCTTTACAGCCAAACAAGACACAAGTACATAGCGCACAATAATGTGAGTCTACAATAGCGCTATGTATGGTGAGTCAGCATTCCAAGCTTTCATAAGCACAAATTATTGCTTATTTATAGCTTTCTAAACCATTCAAATACAATGAAAAAGTCTGGGGGTTTGGACAAAGACTCGGGAATCCACACTACCGTCACAGACTTTTGTCTATGGGTAATTAATTATTTTACCCAAGTGCTTTCATATAATGAATATACAGTGAAAATTTTAAAAAAGTATACATTCAGTGTAAACCATCAGAGGCATGGCTATAAATTATTCTGCATTGTGAACAATAGACACAGCTGCTGAATAGGAGGACATGACAATAGACTTCTGCCCAAGCAAATGTTTAGAGCGTCAACAAAATCAGTGGGGGCTGGCAAGAGAAAATCAGTGGGGGCTGGCAAGAGAAAATCAGTGCGGGCTGGCAAGAGAAAATAGCAGAATACCCCCATCAGCAAATTATCTGCAGCCCAAGGAAGTGACCCCCTCCATATTACAAGACCAGGTTCCAGCACTTCACATATATGTACATCTAATACTTTCTACTGGAATGCTCAGAGTACTTAAAAATGATAAAATAAATTAAAATGATTTTTTTTTTCTGCTGAAAAATGAAAGTTGCATTAGGGATGTATAACTAGGGATCTAGATGGCTGCTTTTCAAGGGAACACAATAATTAGAAATCTAAGGCTGGCCATAGACAGAGTGATTTTCTTTCCTGCAACCAATCGCTCGATTCTCCCATCAACACAGTCAGTGTTGATGGGGGAATCCTTCCCGCGGAGCAAAAGCCGTCGTCTACGCCAGGAGAACACAGGGATTATTGCTAGTAGCTATAACAGCCACTAGCAATAACGACTTGTAAAATCTGATAGTCTAATCTATCAAACAAATTGGGTACATTCAGTCGGCCCTTACATGGTTCGAATCTTTGAACGGTCTATGGCCAGTTTAAAGAGAAAGTAAACCCTGCCTCTTAAGTAAAGGCATCGCATACTAGCACATTATGTGAAACTTGCCTGCAAACGAAGCCCTTGTTGTCACCACTGGAGGCTGCATCCATCTTCACCCATCTTCCTTAAGGGTCAGTGGGAGCCTCCGATCACGGCACACGCTTCTGAAGAAACGGCACGGGTCACTGGTCCTTCAGAACGCATGCGTTGATGACTTCATCAACAGCGTATACAGTAAATATCTCCTAAACAATGCAAGTATAGGAGGTATTTACAGTGCCTATAGGTAATTCTTATTATAGGCTTACCTATAGGTACAAACAATACATGGAGGTTTATTTCCTCTTTAACTTACGCTGGCCTTACACCTGTAGAATTTCGTTCAAATGTTTAGATGGGAAAGTATAAAAATCACTCATCCAACCATTTAATGGTGCATTCATGTACTCAACTAATTTCAAATGATTTTTCCATGTTCCAGTACCATGTTACATGATACTGGGACTGGAACTGGAATAAATAGAACAATGTTCTATGTATGGATTAAAGTGTTACTAAGCCCACAACAGTAAAATCAGTCTGTATATGCAGCAAAGCATACTTGTTATACTAAGATAAAAGAAAGGTGCGCCTCTAAGTGCAGTAATTCAAAGAAGCTTTAATGGTAAAAGGATAAAAAAACTACTCACAAAGGTAGTATGCTGGTGCGCATTGCAGTGTTAGCCACTGCTGGCTATATGGAAGTCCATGAGACGTGCTGCTGTGATGGGAGTGGGTCAGGCTGACGGTTGTGTGATGTATGGGAAGGATGCGACGGTGGCTCACGGCATCTCCTTCTCCTTGCCACTGTCAGAGGTCCATGTGGTCCGTGACGTCACTTCCGGTGGGCAGCTGGAAAGAGCTGCCCACCGGAAGTGACGTCACGGACAGTACGGACCTCTGACAGTGGCAAGGAGAAGGAGACGCTGGGAGCCACTGTCGCATCCTTCCCATACACCACACAACCGTCAGCCTGACCCACTCCCATCACAGCAGCGCGTCTCATGGACTTCCATATAGCCAGCAGTGGCTAACACTGCAATGCGCACCAGCATACTACCTTTGTGAGTAGTTTTTTTATCCTTTTACCATTAAAGCTTCTTTGAATTACTGCACTTAGAGGCGCACCTTTCTTTTATCTTGTTGTCCACTACAGAAGTTTGGTTACTTCCAAGAGGTGCAGCCCCTTCAGTGCCACAGAGACTTTCCATTTTATTGTTGTTTATTGTTTTTTATGCAATATTATGTTATTGCTCTGTTCATGACATTTGTTCCTGGTCACTCTCCCTGGTCTCTGGGCCTCTGTGTTACTCCTCCAGCCACACAGACAGGTCCCTCCTAGAGTCTCATAGTTGCGCTGTAATTACATCGTTCTATTATACTTGTTATACTCACTGTGGAACCAATGGTATTAATCCTCCACATTTTGTAAAAAGGCTGTTTGCACTCTGCACATGCTCAGTTTGGGGTGTATTGCTAGAGAGTTTTTCTTTTCTTGGGAGGGTGCATGTGATCAGCAGAGCCAATCAGCACTGTCCAGACAGAGGGTCAAAGGTTTTGCAGTCTCATAGGACAGTCAGAGGAGAATGAAAACTCCTCCTACACGCTTTAACCAGAAGTCACAAGACTGCTGCTGATGAGAAAAAGTATTTAGCAGTTTATATTTACTAAAATAATTGCATTTCCATGTTCTGCGTACTGTGGGAGACCAGATATTGTAAATGCAGGGTCCTTAACTTTGACAAGTGCATGCACACAAGACTAGTTACGATTTTTCTCAGCTGGGAGCAAATTCAAC
Organism: Glandirana rugosa; assembly: GCA_018402905.1. NCBI lineage: Eukaryota > Metazoa > Chordata > Amphibia > Anura > Ranidae > Glandirana > Glandirana rugosa. The sequence continues at coordinate 1,370,971 of BLSH010247086.1, forward strand.
GATTAGAAATTCATTTGTTCACATTAGATTAGAATAAAAAATGTTATCCTTGAGTTTTGATTATTTTTGCCTGCTCTGGTTGAAACAGATTGCCAAATCATCCCCTTTCACTATTAGGGCCAGTTCACACTACATGCAGTCCAGTGTGTTTTTTTTTTCTGCATCAAAAACGCATGAAAAGTAGGTTATATGATTTCCAATAGCTTAGTGCACACCAGTGCTTGCAGTTCCAGTGCATTCCAGTTGCATTTTCCTGCACTGGACTGTACTGGAACGCTGTAAAAAGCATAAACACACTGGAACAAACCGGAACGCACCAAAAACACACTGGAACGAACCGGAACGCACCAAGAACGCACTGGAACATAAATGTTCCTGTTTAAGGTTAAGAAAAAAAAGGAGGAGGAAACATGGACCGGACTGCATCAAAAACGCACTGGAACGGGTCAAAAACGTGCATGCAGAAAAGCATCTGGAACACATCCAGACTGCGTTTCTATGGTGTGAACTGCCCCTTACATAATTGAATTAACATTTTGAAAATTAGAGTTTTCTAACAAAATTCTACCGCTGTAAGGCCAGGTTTTCAGTTGCCTAATTATCACATACATCTGGACATATTGAGAAGTTCATGGATCTCGGTGCCGGAATTCTGCAGCCCAGAATCACAACAACGTCTATTATTTTCTCTTTTGCTGACCTAGAAATTTTTAGAAGACAATGCTCTGGGGGGATCTATATACAGTCAGTTACTGACAGAACCAGATCTCTGCCCAATTCAAGTCCGCCTATCTTCCAATTATCTCAGGATGTGTTTTAGGATTTGTATCTTCTTGCTGCCACTGCTCCTGTCCTGGACAGCTGATTACAACAGATTTGCAAAAACCGTGCAAAAATCTGCATCACAAGGGTTTATCATCATGCGAAAATGTTATTTACTAACTAATGCACATCCAAGGGTTGTTCACATCGCATATAACGAAGTACGCTGTTTGATTTCACATGGTCCCATGCATTTCTAGCTGTACCGAGGTCTTTATTCACTGAGCTTGAATGGGTAACTACAGGTCAGTGTTTCCAAAATTACAGCTTGCAGGATATTGTTAAAACACACTGAAACACATTGCTCCGGTGCACCGTTGACATAAATGGATCTTTAAAGTAGCTTGCAAATTGCTTCTGTCACACATCTGGTGTGAATGAGTCCAAAGAAGTGGCAGAGAGGATGTTTGGTATTGGAGTGGTGCTAATTAGGAGCAGCAGAGGGGGGGACTTAAGAATCAAGCTGTGATCTTACAGAAACTCTGTCTTTTAAAACAGAAAAGCCATGAAGTGTAAAAAAAAAAAAAAAAAAGGAATTAATTTTCTTTATCCAACCAACATGGAGGATGATCAAGGATATCACCTAATGACCATTATCAAAAATGATGGCAAGTCCTACTGTTCATGAGGACAAAGTGAGCAAGTGCACGGCAAAGGGAATTTTTGGACATTCTCCTACATTAGAGATACAGAGAAAAACAAAAGATGAGTGATACATACTACATATAGCCCAACCGCCATGCTGACCCTCTGATGTCACTACTTTCTTTACTATTGGCCAGGAACAGGTATTTATAAAAAATAAAAGTCAGAGTGTGCTCAAAATTTCGCATTTCAGATGTACTAAAGGCTTTGGATCAACAGGAGAACCAGGTGACTTGCGTTTCCAGAATTATCGGTCACCAATGGCCACCTCCATATTGCTTTCAGTACAGGTTTCCTTTACATCCATTAATAATTGAGTTTGTTCATTTACATAGGATATACTCAGTCATATAGTCATGAGACTATTTAAAGTTTTACTAAACTCAGGACCCTGCATTCACTATATCAGGTCTCCCATAGTAAACAGTCCATGGAAATGCAATTATTTTAGTAAATATAAACTGCTAAATACCTTCATTCATCAGCAGTATATAGCCGCAATGTTTGATTTTCATTCCGCTAGTATGGTTTTCGACAAAATTTGTACGATCAAGACTAGGCATGCGCAGAAATGAAAAAAAGATGCAATAATATTCAAAACATTACATCACTTCTGACATTGAGTTCGGTCGTACGAAAATTTTCGTATTATTAGTACGCTCTTCACTTTCGACATGAGACATGCTTCCAACAAAAAAAACGGACGTTCTGTCGTCCAAAAATCGGATCGTGTGTACAAGGCTTCAGGGAGGGTTATAACTTTTTTTTGCCATCTGTGTCCCATTAGGAAGACCGACCTTCACTTCCTGTCCTATAGTCAAAACAGGAAGTGAGAGGAAATCATTGCAAATTAAGAGAATCCACTGGGCGCACCCAGGTCACCAGAACTAGTGCCCCCACTGGAAGATTTCCCTTCTGACTTTTCTGGGGACAACCCATAATTTGTGATTTTCTTTTACTTTCACTGATAATGATAAGTCAAGTCAAGTCCAGTCAAGCTTTATTGTCAGTTCTTCCACATGTACGGTACATACATACAGGGAACTGAAATTACATTTCTCTCGGATCCATGGATAAACATGACAAATAAAGAGGATGAATCTCCCTAACGAGGGCACAGACAGCAATAACTGATATGTATTCTAATCCCTCTCCACTCTATGGAAACTAAAAACAAGTTTTTCCTTTAGTTACACTTTAACATCCATTCCCACCTGTGGGGCTTCTAGTCCCGTGTAGTCACATGGTCACATTGACAAGCCCACAAAAACACACCACTGTAAGGCCAGTTTGGGTAAATGGTAGTAGGGTTGCCACCTCATCCCTTTAATCCAGGACACATATGAATTACACAGGTTCTGGGGCTAATTTAATGCAGATAAGGCACCAAGTGAGTTTAATTACCACCTTAATCAGCCACAGAACCTGAGTAATTAATATGTGTCCTGGATTAAAGGGACGATGTGGCAACCCTAAGGCCTCATACACACAGGCGTTTTGTACGCCGGCGTTTGTAGGCGTTTTTTGCAGCTCTCCATGTTATTTAATGGCCCTCTAAAAACGCCGGCGTTTGTGAGCAGTAGAGGGCGTCAGCGTTAGTGAGCTGTTTTTAGAACGCGGGACCATCGCGTTCTGTAGCTGTAGCGTTTTGACGTTTTTTGACGCCAATCGGCAAAACGCTCACTAACGCTTGCTAACGCCGTACCGGCGTTAACAAGCTTTTTTTGACGCCGGCGTTTTTAGGTTGAAAAATAGCAGAGGACTGATTTTTTTTAAAAAACGCCTATTGACGCCAACGCTCACTAACGCCGATGCAAAACGCCGCAAAAACCGCCGATTTTTTCAAAAACCTCGGACCCGACGTTTTGCTTATTTATTATCAGATGCCCGTGTGTATGAGGCCTAAATGGTAGCTGACTGTGGGAGAAAACCCTGCTGCACCAAGATAGACTCACGCAAAAAGGAAAACCCATCTAAAAAGGGCGTAAGCCATAATTGGTGCAATCAACCTGGTACACTTGCAATTTTGAGTCTATACTAACATCAAACTATTACCATGATACACAAATGAATAAGAGCAATGGTAACCATAATAGTCATCAGATTTTTCTTTGCTCGCTCTCCATCACTTTACTAGAGTGGCGTGGCCTAGCCTGGGTTAATAGAAAGAGCACTTCTGCTGCATGACTGCACAGAGAAGCCTTAGAAGAGTCTGGGAGGAATCTTGGCCTTTGGGGACCTGCTGGGAGCAGAAGATAAGGTTCTAAGGGACAACCGAAAAGGGGTCTGCTCACTTTCCAATCTGTGCATTCCTACAGAACAATCCCTGGCAATCACTCTTTTGCAGAGGAGAAACATGAAAGATTTGGTCAAAGAATCAGGGTCATCTGCTCTTTATCAGAGGGGGAAGCCTAGCACTGGCCAGTTTCTAACCTTTTAACCCAGTGCAGCCTTCATTTGCACTGGGATAAAGACATTCCTGTGTGAAGTGCAACCTCCAGTTTCCACTTCTTAATCTTTAGAAACCTAGCCCCCAACGTCTTGTGTGTTCAGGCCCTAAGACCAGTGCGTAGGCTAAAGCCCTGTGCTTCTCCAAATGCAAAAATTCTGCATTGAGATCCTAAAGCTAATAGTAATCTCACTCGTCAAAGCTCTGGCCAGGCACAGAAAAAAAGAACATCCTTGCCCCCTGCTGCTGCCACTGACTAAGATAGCACTTGCTCTTTGACTAGAAAGAATACCCATGTAATGCCTATTCTCCACCTGTTTAATATGTATAGATCCCTTTAGCTATACTGGTAAGTGAGCTGGGTTTCCAAGAGCTGACATAAAAACAAACCAAGCAGACGGAGGCTAAATCAATGTATTCTTTTCTAAATATCTAAACCCTGTCTACACTATTAATTCTGTTACACAATGTTTGTGGGAAAAAAAAAAGTTCTATGAGAATTGGTGCTTTAGGTTTAACTTCCCTGGTTACAGTGGAATCAGAGAATCTGCATACATTAGCTTATAAGAGCTTTGTTCCAACCAGTGATTCACCATACAAAAATTAAGCTGGCAAGTAGATGAATTTCGGAATAAAAGGACACATGCTGATAAAGCAATCACTGGCATTTGCCCATTTTTTTTCAAGCTTTTGTGCTAGGACAAATTTGACCTCCAACACCAATTGCCATAGTCGTGTGTATTTATCTAGAAGATGTTCATTTAAGACATTCGGCTCTTTGCCGTTGTCTCTAGGAGACTTAGAAGAAAAGTTTACACGGGGCAAACAAAATGGAAAATGCCTCAAGGCTGAGCACACACGGCCCCTTCTCTCCTATTTACCATTTTATCCCATGTGAAAAAGGCTTTGGGATATTCTCAGAGCTACCCACTGATATCTCTATTAGTGGAAGTGATTAACAGTGCATTTGATATTCAAAGCAGTGTGTTATTTCCATACAGTGCACCATTATCATTTTCAATGCTAATTTATTTATCTGCTTACACACGGTGCCACGTTTTGCCCTGCATTGTACTTACATTGTGGGGGAGGCTAGACTCATTAAGCCATCAGATGCCTGCAGAAAATGAAGATGCTGTCTGTTCTCATGGATGGGGTATCCTTTGTTGCCTAGTCTTGGCAATGTGCAAACGGCATCGTATTCTGTGCCCAATTCTCACAGACAATATTTATTGTAGCCAATTCCTCTTGTGTTTGTCCATACCGATAATAATGCCACTGATAATCCACTTAGCAGAAATCCACCTCTGGGAGCCAATGTATCTCTTTTATTTATTTTAAATTTAAAGCGGTAGTAAACCCATCCATTTAACAGGTTAAAAACCAGTTAGATTTCCGGCATGTGCCGGAAATGTAACACTCCCATCCAATGGCTGGTGTCATAGCTGATCACATGTGCAGCATCATGGCAGTTGGAGGTTAAACAGAGGCCAAGATGGTAGCTTCCTTGGCTGAAAATGATAGGAGGGTTTACTACCACTTTAAAGCGGAGTTCCACACTTTTTTGGGTTTATTAAAAGTCAGCAGCTACAAAAAGTGTAGCTGCTGACTTTTAAAAAAACGGTAACTTACCTGTCTCCCGGTCCAGCGATGGCTGCTCCCGAAGCCTTGCTCGTCTCCCCCCTCCTCCCTGCGGCGCCGGCATTCCTAGTGTGGGCACCCGGCCCGGCTTCACGGCCGGGCACCCACTGCGCATGCGCGAGTCGCGCTGCGCATCCCTGGTGGCCAGGCAATCTTCTGGGACCTGTCCCAGAAGATTGCCTAGGGAGGGGCCACCTAGGAGGAGAGGAGGAGTCGCCTAGGCGGCCCAGAGGCGGAAGGTGGAAGAGGGACAGGAAGTCCCTCTGAAACCTGGGGACACACTCCCCCCCCAAAAAAAATGACATGCCAAATGTGGCATGTAAGGGGGCGAGGAGTGCTTAAAGCGGAAGTTCCATTTTTGGGTGCAACTCTGCTTTAAGAGCCAAAACAGACAAGTAAAATCAATCAATAAACTACTGATGCTATCTAGGAAACAATTCTGGCACAGTGGTGTAGTGGATAGCACTTTCGCCTAGCAGCAAAAGGGTCGCTGGTTCGAATCCCAATCACGACACTACCTGCCTAGAGTTTGTATGTTCTCCCTGTGCCTGTGTGGGTTTCCTCCGAGTACTCTGGTTTCCTCCCACACTCCAAAGACAGGCTGGAAGGTTAATTGTTCCTGTCTAAATTGGCCCTAGTATGTGTATGAATGTGAGTTAGGGACCTTAGATTGTAAGGTCCTAGAGGGTGGGGACTGATGTGAATGTATAATATATGTGTAAATCGCTGCATAAATTGACGGCGCTATATAAGCGCCTGAAATTAATAAAACTAGAACTATATTTACATATAGGTATAAGGCTCCATGCACACTGGGCTTAAAGTGTTACTAATCCCAGCAATATAAAAACAATTCACAGCTTCTAAATCTTCTTATTATATCAAAATGCTGCTATCTACATTTTTTTCATCTGTATATTGCAGTCAGGTGACAAGCTGCAAGGAGCCAGGGCTTCCACAGTGTTCATATAGAAGATTTCGCCCTCTGATGATGAAACTTCCTTTGCATCAGTGACCCTTCACCCACAATCCGGCCAGAGCTGATGCTTTGCCAATGACATGCTCAGTTCACAAATAAACAATCACTGCTTCCAGAAATGCACTGCAGTCTGTGTCCATGCAGTGTTGCCAACCTCCCGCAGCATTTTTTACTGGCAAAACATGGAAAGTTTACTGGCAGAACACATTTTTTACTGGCAACCTGAAAAATAA
>BLSH010247086.1:1380034-1407880 GCA_018402905.1 Glandirana rugosa
GATTTTTTGATTTTTATTGAATTTATTTTAATAAAATGCTTTTGAAGTGAAAATCTATCTAAAGATAGTTTTCTATTTAAGATACATTAATAATTTAGTTTATTCAGCATGAAATTGAGCTTATGTAGCATGAGGCTGTATATTCTGCAATATTTACATTTTTGGTAAACTCATTCAATAAATCCAAGCTCTGCAAGCTGAGATAACATGCACTGCATTAATGCATTCACACAATTTCACAGTAACCTTGAGATAAAACAAAGTTCAGGAATATTCCATTATCCCATTATTTTGCAAATCTATGTACACTACAAACTGTATGATTGAATCGGTTCTGATATCGCTGTATTACTAACCTGACAGCGTATTATTCTAAATAGGAAACCTTCATTTTGTTTGCAAATATTAAAGATTATAACTAAGAATGAGTCCTTATGTTTAAAGAGCACCTGTCATTTCAGATCCATCATGGCAGCGCCTGTTAGCGGGCATCCACTCACCTGCTGCCGCCACATCCCTCACCTTGTTGTGTCACTGCCACATCACCAGCCATCCCATTAAAGTCAATGAGACTGACGGTGAGTCAACAGCGGGTCAGAGGAAGCGCTGCGGGACAGAGACGACAGTTGCCCTTTAAAAATCATGATTTAAATCAAATCCACCCTGATGGATGAGTCGGCTTGGAGTGCCGACATCGCAGGCTCCCTGGACAAGTAAATGTCCTTATATTAAAGGTCAGCAACTACAGTATTTGTAGCTGCTGACTTTTTTCCCCAAGGCTGGAACTCCGCTATAAACTGTAATGTGCAACATCTACTTGGGAGCATTAAAGAAGAGCTCCAGTCTAAAAATATTAAAAATAAAGTCAGCAGCTACAAATACTGTAGCTGCTGACTTTTAATACAAGGACACTTACCTGTCCAGGGATCCTGCAATGTCGGCACCCCAAGCCGATTGGTCAATCAGCTTCAGGTCCAGGCACCGACATTGTAAGTAAGGGAAACAGGCAGTGAAGCCTTCAGACTTCACAGCTGGTTTCCTACTGAGCATGCGCGACTTTCGCTGTGATTTTTGAATGGTCCCGCTGTCTTCTGGGACCTATGTGATGAAATCATAACAGTGTTTTTGTTATATCTCAGAATAACTAATGCCTGCTCAACGAGAACAAAATATCCCACAGTAGTGGGCCAAGTACAGTACTCAGAATTAGGGCCGGTTCACACAATTTCTGCCTTCCGGATGTATTTCTCATTGAGGACATTTGTATTCTGCTCCAATTTTGATGTGTTTTGCCACGTTCCAGATGCGTTCCTTACAGAAAAAAAAATGCAAGATGTCCTTCTTTTGTTGACTGCACTGGAACACATTGCACTGGTATAAACTAGAACCATTGGAATCCATGATAAACATTGTCCATGCGTTTTTGATGCAGAATAAAAATGCACTGGACTGCATCTGGTGTGAACCAGCCATTAACACAGAAAAGAGAAGCTGATCCAAAGCTTTACTGCACAGCATGGCATCACATGCTGTACTCTCCATAATTATATTTTTATATCTGCCTAGAGTTTCATGCCAATAAAATGTTCCAACATCACCATTAAATTCAAATTTAAGAAAAAGGTATGAATGGTGGACTAGGTAAATAGCTGTACACACAATAGGAAGCAATACACAGCACAGGAATGAGAACTGCTTTCCTTTGATTCTGAAATCATACCTACTGTTTATAGCTAACCATAATAGTGAATGTGAAAAGCGAGATCTTATCAGGAACAAATATGAAATAGTAGGAAACAAGCTTGCCTTGGAAACAGGGGCTAATGGAAAAATCAATTGGTTCACAGCCTGGCTTTTACAACCGCAGATAAATGTTTAATCCTTAAGGGTACTCTATACACAGGTGTCATATGGGAGAAACCCATTACGCTCCAGAAAACTGAATGAAAGGGATTCCATGTGGCATATCACACATGCTCTGGACTGTAAGGTCAGGCAATCAAAGAAAACAGTATTTGGAACATAAATGTAAAGGATCAATGCGGCCCTTCTGTCATTTAAAATGACTTTTTTAACGCTTAATGTGTAATCAGGTTGAGCATAGATCTGCGTGAAACGCACGAGGCCCGGTACATCGCTGTCATGTGATCACACAGAGCTGGCGATATTATGCAAACGTATCAGCAGTCACGTTCGTACCCTGTGGATCTGGCTTTAATGTATTTGACGTGCTTTATTCCTTACTGGGAAAGTCTCCATCTAGTAGTAAATTGATGGACTCTAGTGTAAAATAAATAAATCAAACTGGAGTTGATTGCTCTGTGTGCTCACACATATCATTAAAAAAGAAATTTCATTCAAAGACAAAAAAAAAAAAGAAGCAATTTGTACACCTGGCCCACATCTAATATATTAACAATGCATTGGCTTTGTCATTTCATTTTCTCATTCCATGTTTCAACGCAGCTGCCATCACTTGATTTCAATGAATGGACTTAAACATGGCTGTCTTCTCGATCAAAAGTTTAGGTTGATGGTTGCCCTTTTCACACACTCTCCTGTCATTTGGTTTATTTATTAATAAAACACTTTTAAATATTCTAGAGATTATTTAAACCCTAAATGAAAGATTATGAAGATCAGAAAAGAGAATTTCTCATTTGACCCTTGGCTAAATTGTTCAACAACAACATACTCAACGAGACGCTGGGAAGTTCCCCGTGTATTCAGATGAAGGAAAAACTTTCAAAAAAGCGTATCAGCCCTTGCAAGGCGGCTCCCACACAGCAAGACTTCCCTCAATAGACATCCAACAGGAGCTTAAACCATAGAAATACAGAAAGGAGCGCCAGACCAAATCCGGATGAAACAGTTCAAGATCATTTTAAAGTGGTTGTAAAGGCAGAAGGTTTTTTATCTTAATTTATTCTATGCATTAAGATAAAAAGCCTTCTGTGTGTAGCAGCCCCCCTAATACTTACCTGAGTCCTATCTCAAACCAGCGATGTTGCACAAGAGACTCGGCTGTCCGGGACTCTCCCTCCGCATTGGCTGAGACGGCAGCGAAGCGCCATTGGCTCCCGCGGCTGTCAATCAAAGTCAGCAAGCCAATGAGGAGAGAGAGGGGGCGTGGTCAGATCGTGTCTCCATGCCTGAATTGACACAGGGAACTGCGGCTTGGCTCGGGTGCCCCCATAGCAAGCTGCTTGCTGTGGGGGCACTCAACAGAGGGGAGAGGCCCAGAGCACTGGCTGGGACCTGAGAAGTGGAGGAGCTGGGTTTCTCTGTGCAAAACCACTACACAGAGCAGGTAAGTATACCATTTTTTTTGTTAAAAATAACAAACAACAAGACGTTAATATCCCTTTAATTGTTGGTTTGAAAAAAAAAAAGGAATATAAAAACAGCCAATGCCAATCCCCGAAACGTGTTGTTTTTTTAATGACTTATTTGCCAACAATTAAAATGAACTTGCACTCTTTTATCCAGTTTCGGTCTGATGCTCCTTTCTGTATTTCTATGGTTTCAATTGTTCAATTCAAGTCACTCATGCAACAAATCGTGAAACGGGCATTGAGTACAAAAACTTACTTGCTACAGAAAGGTGAGCCTTTTGACTTAACGTGGCACCATATTTGTTCATAGCCAAACACTGATAATATCCTTCATCGGAAAACTCTCCTTTCTTTCCCTCCACTTCCTGGATGTACAAGGAACCATTCTTCAAAATTGAGATCCTTTCATTTTCAGAAATCTTTACACCATTTTTTATCCACGTCAAGGCAATTGGAGGTTCTCCATGAGCTTGACAATCTAAAACCGCGGCATCTTTTCGTGACACTATTGTATCCACAGGTTCTTTCACAAACAAAAGATCAGTAAAACACCAACACCCTGGCCAAGGGAAAAAAAGAGAAAAGATTGTGAATATACATAGTATAGTAACCATAGCAAATATGTAAGGAAGAAATTTCTTTATAGATGAAAGAGCTAAAAAATGTGCAAAGCTAAACCACCAGACCTGATGCAAGATGCTAAATATTCTGTTGTGAACGTTTTTTTTTTCTTTGGCAAACAAATTGTATTTCTGTTAAGCTAATATTGTCATCTAGGCACCCTTGTCAGGCAACATAGACAGGTCATCCACCTCCTTGTAGATTACAATGAAGTTAAAGCAAATATATTATATAATAAAAATGACCTAACAAAATACTAAAACCATAGGGTCAGCACCCTAGGTACCCCCTATAGCATGGTGCTCGGGTATGCAAATATCAACCAAGCTTCCCTGGTGGAGAGCCTACAAAGCCTCCTTGTTGGGCCTTCACTGAGATAATAAGCCTCACTAGCCAATACAGAAACCTAGGAAGAGGGTATAGGGCACAGTCAGGCTGTCAACCAGGGAAAAGGTGTTATTTGCTCACTGAAGTACCCGAGATTCAGGTCACCTTTAGCACAGAAAGGGACACCTGACTTGTGTTGCAGGCATCTGGAGGGGGGATATGCTCTATAGTGAGAGTTGAGGTTGAGGTATCCTTTTATAAAACTGTGATCAGCCGTGATCCCAAGGATCACCGCTGATCACAGCTCATTTTTGGTTTATAAAGCAGAGATAATGGGGAGAGAAGCTGTTCTTCACCGATTATCTCTGCACAAGGAGAACTGTCATTCACTTACACAGAAACGGGCAGTTTATAAAGCTGCGATCTCCGCACTTCACTGGTGATCCAGGTCATAATTCACCCTCCCCGATTCACCAGTTCAGAGGTGGAGAATTGGGGGGGTGAAGAGGGAATCCCGGGGAAGGAGGAAGATTATAGACTTCCTCCTGCCTCGTTCAGACCCCCCAACACAGTAGCCATGTCCCCTTGCCCTGTACATGTGTATATATGTATATACATGTATATGATCTATGTGTATATATACGTGTACATATAATGTATGTGTATATATGTATATATAAGGTGTGTATGTGCTTATATATACATATATAGTGTAGGGGGGCTAATAATTTTATTTACAGTTTGGGCGGGCTCCTCGGAGAATGTTCGTTACTGAGCAGTGATAATTTATCACTGCTTAATAAACCGACATCTCTAAGTTTCTGTGAATTTTGGTGCCGTAATCTCGTAATGTCTCACGAGATTAGGGCGTTCTCCACTGTTTAAAGCGTTTGTAGATTTCTTCACTTCACAAACTGTGAAGTGATCTACACCGTTTAATAAACAGGCACACAGGGGAGAACGATCTCCTCTATGAATGCCGGAGAACGAAGCAGTGGATTTTTTACACTGCTTTATAAACGGACACCTTAGTCATTTTTTTCATAGGAGCTATGTCTACAACTAGGTCCAGAAAAAAAAATGTAATCTAACATACCAACATGGACATAGTTTTTTTCACTATTGGTTTTTTTTTTTTTGAAAATTTGTATTTATTGAAAATTTTTCAAGTTTTAACAAAACAAAGCCTATTGGGCATACCCAGGCTTAGAGTACTAAACAAAAAAAAAACAAAAAGAAAAATTACACAACAACATAGAATTAAAACAACTCAGTTCCTGGAAGTGCTCATCGCCACCCAATACCCAGACCCAAGGGGTGCCTCCAACAAAAAGGAGGCAATCAGGAGTGTCCTGCAAACCATGCTGGTTAGTTACCATACATTAATAAAGGGAAGACACACTCATGCATGAACGACCACTGAACCAAAAAATCCACCTAAGCATACCCAACAGGACCTCATTGCGAGGCATTGGTAGAGTCTGATTCCAGCCATATATCCCATACTTTATTAAATTTCGCTGGGCATCCCCTAGCAGCATACGTAGCTTTGTATAGAGGGACCACGGAGTTCACTAAGGACTTCCATGAGTCGAGCGAGGGAGCCAGCGCCTGTTTCCAGTGCAGGAGGATGGCCTTCCTGGCGTAGAAAAGGAGCAAACCAAGGAGAGTCCTGGCCGCCCGACGGTGAGCCAAGTCACCCACCAAGCCCAGCAGACAGATCTCAACCTTTGAGGGAATATGAATTGTGCTGAGAGCTTCAATAAAGGCCAGGATCCCATCCCAAAAACCTCGACTTGCCGGGCATGTCCAAAACATATGTAGAAAATCAGCTCCAGCACTCCCACACTTCCAGCATACCATGTTTGAATTAGGATAAATTTTAGCTAGTCTATGCGGAGTCATATACACACAGTGTAATATCTTAAACTGAATTAAACGATCTCTGACTGAGACTAATTGTGTAGATGGATATTCCCACATATCTTCCCAGTCCTCCGCCTCCAGCTCAGGGCATACACTTCTCCATTTGTTAAACAAATTCTCCATTCCGACGTGAACTGAGGGCTGGAGAGCTTTATAGAATGAGGAGGTAGGTTTTGCCAAAGAGGCTTCATGAAGGGTAGATTTCACTATTGGTTTTATGCAATACATCCTGACCAGGGACCTACCCAGGTCAGTGAGTGGAATATGAAGGAGCAGCAGCACAGAGACAAGGTCATCTATGTTGTTTTGGATGGAGTAATGAATGTCAACTTTTTTGGCATCTGTTTCCCACAGTGGTGATAAACCTTCACTTCTTGTCCTATAGACACAACAAAAAGTAATAGGAAATTTCACCAAACTAAGAGAATCCCCCCTTAGTTGTCACCAGAATGAGCATCCCCCACTGTAAGATTCCCATTTTTTCTAAAAATAAACAGGAGTTTTCCTTACTTAAAGTCCTGGTAACAATGATCACCAGATCATATATAAATCTCCCCACTGGAGACAAAGAGCACAATAAAAACCAAAAAGGTTCTCTCCCATTCCCACTCTATTCAAAACAAAAAGAAAATAAATCTGGCTTGCACTCTAAATCAGGGTTTCTCAACAAGGGTTCCGTGGAACCCTAGGGTTCCTCCAGAGGCTGCTAGGGGTTCCTTGAGCAATGGCCAATTTCTACCTCTCAGATAAATTCCCACTGACAATTGTTTTTTTTAGCTATCTGTAAGGGGGTAATGCTTCCCAATGACCACAAGTGTAAGGAGCATTCTTCCCATTGACCATCACACTAATGTATCATGAGTTGTAGATTTTTACATTTTTAGCAGGGGTTCCCCGAGATGGGAGAATAATTTCAGGGGTTCCTCGGTGTAGAAAAGGTTGAGAAAGGCTGTTCTAAATGGTGCTTTGTAGAATTTGGCTTTAGTAATAACTAATACAAATGACACCAAAAAATACAAGAAACCTGCAAATATGAAAGATTTTTTTAACAGCTAAATACATGTATGATATGATTTGCTATCATGGTAGAACATGTGGCAAATAAACAAGCAATCACAAATCAGGGTCAGACTTCGACCCCCCAAGGGCCTTGACCCTGAGAATGGTTGCTATCTGTGCTACTCTCGTTGCTATATCACTGTACGTAATAGTTGGCTACTTATTGGTAAGGTCACAACGGATTATACATTTCTTCTATTTTTGAGGAGTGATACATTAATGGAAGAAAGGACATTTAAAAACAAATTACTGTAATCCACACTAACACTGAGGTTATTTTGTATATTACCATAATTCCTATAGACTAAATACTGGATAATGACAGAGAATTATGCATTAATAACACATTAACTAAATGTGGTTCCGAAACAATAGACCCCACAGGTGGGCAGATGACATCATGATCTCTGCCAATCAGAGGAAGCTATGTATTCACTCAGGAAATACAAAGCCTCCTGTGAATGGTTGATCAGCAAAGTTTTATTTCAGGTGTGGGACGGGAAGTCTTCATCCCACTGCTGGGACACAACGCTGTATACTGTATGTAGCTGGGGCTACATATAGTTCATAGAGCGGTGAGAGCTGTCTTTACACTATTCCACACTCCTTGCAAAACTTTATAATAGAAAAAAATATTGACAAGGTCAAATTTTAAGTGTAGATTTAGACTTGCGTCTAAATCTCCCTTTCTTCTGAAGCCCAAATGATGTGAATGTACAATAAACATGTAAAGTGTTGCATAAATTGTCAGCGCTAAATAAATATCTGTAATAAATTTACTATATTGTCAAAAGTGTTGGGACGCCTGCCTTAGTTTGCACACACATGAACTTTAGTGGCATCCAAGTCTGAAGCCTCGTACCGATTGTCATGCAACCGCACATCCAACTTTTGTCCAAATTGGCGAACGTAGTGACGTGTTAGAAGCGTATAAAGAGGAAGTTCAGGTGAATGTGAATTGTCAATTACGGACGCAGGTTTACACAACCAAACACTTCCTGGATTCCAAGCATGCGTATTTGCACTTTCAACTTTTGTTAGGCCAACTTCTGTACACACGAGCCAAAAATTGGTCAACACCTTATTGGCCAACAAAAGTTTTCTAGTCTTCTCAGACAGCTTCTGTTAGATGATAATTGGAAATTGGCTGTTGAATCGTGCGTACTAATGGTCAGATTATCGGACAACAGGCTGTTGCACGACCATTGTTGGCCAATAATCGTACCGTGTGTAAGGGCCATTAGTCTGTAGGGTTCAATACTGAGTTTGCCCACCGTTTGCAGCTATAAAAGCTTCAACTCTTCTGGGAAGGCTGTCCACAAGGTTTAGGAGGGAACATTTGACCATTCTTCAGGAAGCACATTTGTGAGGTCAGGTACTGATGTTGGACGAGAAGGCCTAACTTGCAGTTTCCGTTCGAATTCATCCCAAAGGTGTTCTATCGGGTTGAGGTGCAGGTTCCTCCACCCGAAACTTGCTCATCCATGTCTTTATGGACCTTGCTTTGTGCACTGGTCCAAACCATTTGGTGGAGGGGGTGATTATGGCGTGGGGTTGTTTTTCAGGAGTTGGGCTTGCCCCCTTAATTCCAGTGAAGCAAACTCTTAAGGCGTCAGCATACCAAGACATTTTGGGCAATTTCATGCTCTCAACTTTGTGGGAGCAGTTTGGGAATGGCCCCTTCCTGTTCCAACATGACTGCAACCAGTGCACAAACAAGGTCCATAAAGAGATGGATGAGCGAGCTTGAGGTGGAGGAACTGCACTAGCCTGGAACACCTTTGGGAAGAATTTGAGCGGAGACTTCTAGCCAGGCCTTATCATCCAACATCAATACCTGACCTCACAAATGCATTTCTGGAAAAATGGTCAAACATTCCCATAGACACATTCCTAAACCTTGTGGACAGCCTTCCCAGAAGAGTTGAAGCTGTTATAGCTGCAAAGGGTGGGCCAACTCAATACCCTACGGACTAAGACAGGGATGCCAATAAAGTTCATGTGTGTGTAAAGGCGGATGTCCCAATACTTTTGACAGTATAGAGTAAATGACTGTACATTAGAACTATGTGCACATGCATTATAGTGTGTTGCAACCATACCATGTGAACAAGCCCTAAATCCAGTCTTAAGCCTCATACACATGTGCCAATTATCATACAACCGTACATCCAACTTTTGTCCAAATTGGCTGCCCGTGGTTTTGTCTAGCATACTGACGGTAGTCAAGCAATCGTCCAACAAAGCCGAATGTAGTGACGCGGTACGAGCGTATAAAAAGGAAGTTCAGGTGAATGTGATTTGTGCATTACAAACGCAGGTTTACACGACTGCACACTTCCTAGATTCCGAGCATGCGTGTTTGTACTTACAACTTTTGTTGGTCCAACTTCTGTACACACGAGCCGAAAATTGGCCAACGCCTTGTTGGCCAACAAAAGTTTTTTAGTCTTCTCAGACAACTTCTGTTGGACGATAATTGGAAATTGGCTGTTGAATCGTGCGCACTAATTGTCGGATTATTGGACAACAGACTGTTGTTCAACCGTTGTTGGCCGATAATTGTACCATGTGTACGGGCCTTAAGTAATGTAGAACAGCGACCAGATCAAACTACAGAGCTGCTGATTGGGGTTTGTAGGCTTGCTGCAAACTTCCCAGCTTTATGGCAAGGCAGCACCTGCGGAGGGGAAAGTTTGCTGTTTTATGGCCGACGCACTCTGTCATATTTGTTTACCAAACACTTGTAAAAGGGGCACTCTTAAAAAAAGATCAGCACTCCCCAAGTGAACGTTCGCCATCATTAACACGGAAACAAGAGGGAACACTCTCTGCTAATTTTACAAGCTTGTCACAGGGATCATAAACAACGAAAGTCATAAAGGTTTGATTTTTACAAGAAATCATTAACAATCACTCCGTCTTTTACAAACTGCTAGGTTTTCTACCCTTGGGGAATTTCCCGTTCTTACGCACCCTTCTCGGTCAGCCTTGAATTCATCATTAGTGACAACAGCAAATTTAAATGGCTTGTAATACCTTCTACAGGCCCTCCTGTGTTTATTCTTCACATGCATGTAAATATTAAGCGCATTATCACTCGGTATATGCCTGGTTAATGCAATTTTTTTTTCTCGCGGTTGGTTAATGGTTTACACTTTTTTAATGTGTCTGCCCTCCTGTAACGTGGCGCTTAGTTATGCCCCGACTTGCTCAATTTACTTAATTCTTGCATTTCATCCAATACATTTAAGGTTAGGGACAATGCCACTTCCTAATATTTGTGACTCTTGCTGTTGCATCCCAGTGGGAGAGGGATTAGGGAACTTTTATATCCACATTTGTGTATTGCCAACTGTTACAGAAATGCGGAACTAATTGGCTGCTTACTGTCTCGTGCAGTGGGGATTACTTAATTACCCAATACACATTTTCTTAGCAGTACTTATCTCTCAAGGAAGGAACATGGCTTTTTTTTCCCTAACACAACAATCCTAGTTCCTTCATCCATCACAGCCAGAGATAAAAAGAAGTAGGAGAATTCAAGCAGCCCCAGCCTTAGGACACAATCTCAGCTGCCATGCTCTTTATCAGCACTTCTAATCTCCTTTGTTTTTTTTAGGGTATTAAGGTTTAAGGTGACATATATAAATAGGTTTGGACTCCCCATCAACAATTGATTTTTCAGATGGAGATCAATAGCCCAGCACTTCCAAGCAACTATGTAATCTGAGATATTTCACCCAAGATCCTGTACTTTGGGTAAACACATCTTGAGCTGTTTCTTCGCTAGCTCCAGAAGTGTGAAATCCATCACAAACAAGCTTTATCTGATCTCAGTGGCCTATAATGGCACCTTCAATCTCTATACATTCCTTAACGCCTTTCTGGAGTGGCAAAAGCCTTAACTAGTATAATGCACATTTAATGTGGGGGCAATGGACGATGACCAACAAGGTGTCATCTGTAATTAATAAAACAGTGTGTGGCTTATTCACAATTCTTGATTTTTAAATGTTATTACTCTGTAGGGTTTCTATGGCACCAACAATGTGGGCGAGAGACGGTACAGTTACAATACAAGTGGGGATCTGTAGGCCCTGTTCGTTGGAGCGTACAATCTAAAAGAAAGTAAGTGTTTAACATATCTACTTCAGGCTCTTGCACATGGGTGTAGGGCTTATTTGCGACACATGGGAGCCAATGTTGTGTAATTTTGCCCATAGACATACATTACAGAATATGC
The DNA here is from genome assembly GCA_018402905.1 of Glandirana rugosa. NCBI lineage: Eukaryota > Metazoa > Chordata > Amphibia > Anura > Ranidae > Glandirana > Glandirana rugosa. Next base: position 1,391,549 of record BLSH010247086.1, read on the forward strand.
CAACTATTCTCAACCAGAGAAGGGTTGGCTAGGGGTTCCTTGATCTGTGGTCACCTGACCTCCTATCTGCTGGTGCCTGCATAGTGCCAGGTCCAATGCCACTTGGTAGAGCCAACAGAATGACTGCAAAAGTGTCATTCTGGCCACCCCTGTAAAGCAGGCCATAGATTATGAGGATTTTCTTTCCTGCAACTGGGGGTTGCAGGAAAGAAAATCGCTTAATTCCCCCATAAATACAGTGTTGATGATGGAATCTCTCCCACAGAGATATTGTGTTTTTCCAGGAGGGTTGAAGGGGGGGAATGTTGGCAATAATCACATGCTAAAATTCCAACATTCTGATTGTATCTAAAGCCCCATTACTGTTTTTTTTTCTCGAAACTGGCCAAATGTAGGCTGATTTCTATTGAACTGGTCGATGCCGGCCAACATTAAACCCGTGTATACCAGGCTTTAGTCGATTGATGGATTGACTTGGGTACACTCAGCCTTGCCACAGGTGGATCGAATCTCAGCCGGTCCTTGCTCAACTGGATGAGATTCAATCCAACTATGGTTGGCCTAACAGGCACATTCTTCCCACTTAACACCACTACCAGTGGTGGCTGGTGCTCCATTTTTTTTGGGGGGGGGGGTGGCAAACAAACCAATCGCCACCCCCCCCCGCTCGGTAGGTCCATCAGTCAAACAACCCCCCGGTTGATCCGTCAGTCAAAATTCCCCCCGTTGCTTGGTCGATTGGCTAAAACCACCCAACCCTCCCCCCACAGTTGCTCGCCCGTCCACCCACCAGCCCCACACGTACCCCATTTAGATCGCGGGCAGCTTCGGTGGCTTCCCCCTGCACCTCCGAATTGTTGTGGATGAGAAGTGCATTGCAGAGCTGTGCAATCAGCTTCCAGGTTTAATTGTCAAAGCTTAACCACTTCAGCCCCAGAAGGATTTACCCCCTTTCTGACCAGAGGACTTTTTGCGATTCGGCACTGCGTCGCTGTAACTGACAATTGTGTGATCGTGCAACGTTGTACCCAAACTAAATTGACGTCCCTTTTTTCCCACAAATACAGCTTTCTTTTGGTGGTATTTGATCCCCTCACTTCTGATATAAACAAAACAAGAGCAATAGTTTTGAAAAAAAACAACAATATTTCTTACCTTTTGCTATAATACAAATCTAAAAAATATATATAAAAAAAACAATTTATTCATCAGTTTAGGCCGATATATATTCTTCCTCTTATTTTTTGGTTAAAAAAAAAGATTGCAATAAGTGTATATTGACTGGTTTGCGCAAAAGTTGCCAAATTTAAAAACAATGAGAATTTATTTATGGCGTTTTAATTATTTATTTTACTAGTAATGGTGGCGATCTGCGATTTTTAGCGGGACTGCGATATTGCGGCGGACATCTTGCACACTTTTGACACTTTTTTGGGACCACTGGCATTTATACAGCGATCAGTGGTATGAAAATGCACTGATTACTATACAAACGTCATTGGCAGGGAAGGGGTTAACACTAGGGGGCGATCAAAGGGTTAAGTGTGTTCCCTGTGTGTGTTCTAACTGTATGGGGGCTGACTGGAGGAGGAGAGTGATCGCGGCTCCCATAAACAGGGAACATACAATCACTCAGGGAACATACAATCACTCTCCTCTCCCCTGTCAGAATGGCGATCCGTGTGTTTACACACACGGATTGCCGTTCTGTCACTGCGGGAGACCGATCGCGGGTGACCAGCGGACATCGAGTCCACCCCCACCGCTGATTGACTCCCCTGTTACACAGTGAGCGCATGCGTCCACAACACTCACTCTTGCGCCCGCCGTCGGGTGATGGCTATATGCGCAATTGAGCCAGTCTGCCGCCGTCAAATGACGGCGGGCGGTCGTTTAGTGGTTAAATGAACAAGCTAAGCTGAAAGTGGTTGTAAAGGCTGAAGGTTTTTTTTTACCTTTTTTTATTCTTTGCATGAAGGTAAAAAAACCTTCTGTGTGCTGCTCCCCCCCAGCCCCCCAATCCTTACCTGAGCCCCCTCCGATCCAGGGATTTTCATGATAGCCTTGGCTGCATGGGGACTCTCTCTCCTCATTGGCTGAGACAGCAGTGGGAGCACATTGACTCCAGCTGCTGTCAATCACAGCCAGTAAGCCAAGGATGGATGGGCGCATAGAGCAGTGGCACGGGAGTGAGCACGCAGTGGTGCCCCCAGGGTAAAAGTCTCTCTCTGGGGGCACTGCTCAAGGAGGAGGAGCCAGGAGCACCGGCGGGGGACCTGAAAAGAGGAGGATCGGAGTTGCTCTGTGCAAAACCACTGTACAGTGCAGGTAAGTATAACATGTTGGTTTGTCTTTTTTAAACAAAGCTTTAATATAACTTGAAGTTAGAAGCTGATTGGCTACCATGCATTGCTGCACCAGATTTTGATTGCTCCAGTTTTAGTAGACCCCAGCCCCCCCATCATAGAAGACTATTGTTTTCTATGTGTCATGGCAGTTGCCTGTGTTTTTCTATAACGAAAAAGACAGGTAACTGCATAAGATGTGAACAGGCCCTTTCTGATCTTAAAGTAGAACTATAAGCAAACCTTTATTTTCTTTTTAGAGTAATGGAGGGCTACAATTACCCATTTATTTTTTGCCATCTGTATCCCATTGGGGAGATTTCCCTTCACTTCCTGTTCCATAGCCAAAACAGGAAGTGAGATAAAATCCCTGGAAATTAAGGCAATTCCTTGGGGACCCCAGGTCACCAGAACTAGTGTCCCTATTGGAAGACTTTTCTGGGGAAAACCCAAAATTTGGGATTTTATTTTACTTTCACTTACGATGATCATAGTAAACAGGAGAAATAGAGAGGGTGAATCTCCCTAATGGGGGGCAGAGGTAGCAATAAAAACCTAATAGGTGTTCTAATTCATTTCCACTCTATCCAAAACTAAAAAAAAAAAAGTTTTGTCTTTAGTTATACTTTAATGTAGCTGTGTGCATAAGGACAAGAAAAAAAAAAGCTGTCAAAAAATAAAATCCAGTGCTTGTTTACACCCATATGTATTAGGCCTAAGGCCTCGTGCATAGAGGACATTCTGCTAACTCTCCTGGATCCCTTTCCTCCAGGCAGCAGCATTTTGGCAGAAGAAACACCTGACAGTTGTAAACACGTGTAACACGTTTAGGCACATCAAGCACTTGGGCATTATTTCATTTCATTCACCACATTTATCATTAATCATTCATTATCATTTATTCTGGTCATTGGAATGAATTAACACCCAAGTGCTACACGCACCTAGCGTTTACATGCGTTTAGGTGCATCAGGCTTTTTTTCTGCCAAAAGCCGCTGCTCCTCGATGCCCTGGCTGTGGATTTTGTTTCTTCCTTTAACCACTTCAGCCCCGGAAGGATTTCCCATGTTAGAACCAGAGCACTTTTTGCGATTTGGCACTGCGTCGCTTTAACTGACAATTGCGCGGTCGTGCGACGTTGTACCCAAACTAAATTTGCATACTTTTTTTCCCACAAAAAGAGCTTTCTTTTGGTGGTATTTATTCCCCCCCCCCCCCCCATAATTTCTGATTGCCACTATAAACAAAAGAAGAGCGACAATTTTGTAAAAAAAATAACAATATTTCTTACTTTTTGCTAAAATACAAATCCCAAAAAAATATATAAAAAAAACATTTTTCTTCATCGGTTTTGGCCGATTTATATTCTTCCTCATATTTTTGGTAAAAAAAAAAAAAATCGCAATCGCCGTTTATTGATTGTTTTGCGCAAAAGTTGCCGCGTTTATGAATGATGAGAATTAATTTCTGGGGTTTTTATTTTTATTTTTTTTACTAGTAATGGCGACGATCTGCGATCTTAAGCGGTACTGCGATATTGCGGCAGACATGCCGGACCATTTTGACACTTTTTTGGGGACCACTGGCATTTATACACCGATCAGTGCTATAAAAACACACTAATTACTGTGTAAATGCCATTGGCAGTGAAGGGGTAAACCTGGAGGGGGTGCTCTAAGGGTTAACTGTGTTCCCTCAGTGTGTTCTAACTGTATGGGGACTGGGCTGGCAGGGGGAGGGGAGTGATCACGGCTTCCATATACAGGAAGCCTGTGATCACAGCCCTTCCCCCTCTGTCAGAACGGAGATCCGTGTTTACATACACGGACCTCTGTTCTGTCGCTCCGGGGGGGATCACGGGGAGCCGGCGGCGATCGAGTCCGCCCTACCCGCTCCCTGGTCCCCCGGAACACAATGAGCGTGCTAGCGCGCTTCCGGCGGTGCATGCGCACACTCACAATACTAGATATCGCAGCTGCCATCAGGTGACGGCGGTTTGCGATAACGGGCCACTCTGCCGCTGTCGCACTGCGGCGGGCGATCGGCAAGTGGTTAAACTCCTCTAAACGCCGGTGTGTGCATGGACACAGAGGGGGATTTACTAAAACTGGAGCACTCAGAATGTGGTGCAGCTGTGCATGGTTGCCAATCATCTCCTAACCTCAGCCTGTTCAATTAAAGTGGTTGAAGAACCTTCTGTGCTGCAGCTCCCCCCCAGACCCCTTTTTCTTATCTGAGCCCAATCCGATCCAGCGATGTGCATGACCACAGTGGCTCCATTGGACAGATTGATAGCAGCAGGAGCCATTGGCTACCATTGCTGTCAATCAAAAGCTGTGACTCGGGAGCAGGGGGCGGGTCCGGGTCCCGCTGTCTGTGTCAATGGAAGCAGCAACGGGACTCAGGAGCACGCGCCCGAATGGGTGCCCCCAGGGAAAGCAGCTTTCCGTGGGGGCACACAATGAGGAGTAGGGGCCTAGAGCATGGGCAGGGGACCCCAGAAGAAGAGGATCAGGGCTGCTCTGTGCAAAACCATTACACAGAGCAGGTAAGTATAGCATGTTTATTAAAAAACACTTTCGTGGGGGAATAAAATAGCAAATAAAAAAAAGAATATAGCGTATACAATTGTGACAAATCATATTGTAATTGAATGTTATTAAGACCCCTTTCACATTGAGGCGCTTAAAGATGCTTTTGAGGCGCTAGCAGTGTGCTTTTTTTAAGGTCACGTGACAACTTGACCTTAAAAAAAAGAGAAAAGAACAATTTTGCAGCGCTTTTGAAGTGCTTTTCAGGCGCTTCCCATTCATTCTACGCCTTGCAGGTGTAGCAGCTGGTTGATAATTATGAAACCACTCTGATTAGATTCACTTTCCACATGGATACAGACAAACACAGGAAATCCTTCAGAATAACAAAGTTGCAACAAAGTTTGTCAAAATCTCTGCAATGTACACAGATCACCGGGAGGGATTTCTTTTCTCAATAAAAGTGGAGTTACTCTTTAAGCTTTGACAATAAATCCTGGAAGCTGACTTTTGGTTTTTATGCAGAGCTGCACCAGGTTGTGCATGCTCCAATTTTAGTAAATAACCCCCAAGGGCTAACATGCAGGGGAGTTTAGAGGCAGGAAAAATACGCCCCTAAGAGCAGCAGAGAAAAACATCTGGCGTGCATGAAGCCTTAAAACAGGGTGGATAAGAATCAATAATTTAAAAAAAAACAAAAAAACGATTTTTTAAAATTTAAATCTGAATATTTTTATTTAAAATCAGTTTTTTTTTTATTTTTAATCAAATTTATTTTAATAAAATGCCTTTTAAGTAAAAATCTATCTAAAGAAAGTATTCTATTTAAGAAACATTAATGATTTAGTCTATTCAGCATGAAATGGAACTGAGTTATGTAGCATGAGGCTGTATATTCTGCAATCTTTACATTTTTGGTAAACTCATTCAATGAATCCAAGCTCTGCAAGCTGAGATAACATGCACTGCATTGATGCATTCACACAATTTCACAATGCGAACTGCAAACTCGCACAGGAATCGGATCACATGGGTGTGAACCACCATGCGATCCGATTCTGCTGCGTACAAAAAAGGGTCCTGTGCGAGTTTGTCCCGATTGCGATGAGATGTCACCCATACTATCTATATGGCTGAATTTGCATCACACAGAGATCGCATGTGATTCACACTGCAGTGCGAATCACATCCGATCTGGACGCACGTGGCAGTGTGAACCGGGCCTTAAATCGACTTGATTTAAATCAAATCCACCCTACCTTAACCAGTTGCCGACTGCCCACCGTGGCATGATGGCGGCAACTTGGCTCGATATCGCAAACTGCCGTCGCCTGAAGGCGGCTGCGAGATCGCAGATCGTGAGTGCGCGTGGCCGGAGGTGCACTTGCGTTTTCACTGTGTTACGGGGGGAGCCCAGGAAGCGGGTAGGGTGGACTCGATGTCCGCCGGCTACCCGTGATCGCATCCCCACAGTGACAGAACGGAGGTCCGTGTATGTGAACAACGGATCTCCGTTCTGACAGGGAAGAGGAGTGTGATTGTAGGCTCCCACACAGTTAGTAACACATCCCAGGAAACACAGTTAACCTGTTGCTTTTTTTTTTGTGTTTATAGCGGTGATCAGAAATGACGCAGAGGGAATGAAATACCACCAGCAGAAAGCTCTATTTGCAGGGAAAAAAGGACGTCAATTTTATTTGGGTACAACGTCGCACGACCGCGCAATTGTCAGTTAAAGTGACGCAGTGCCGAATCGCAAAAAGTGCTCTGGTCCTAAAGTGGGAAATCCTTCCAGGGCTGAAGTCGTTAAAATGAGACATGGATATTTCAATATGCATACTAAGATAGTAAAACACACGATAATACGTGCACAGGGTAATCACCATCAAACACGTGTGCGGATGATCTAATCACATGACTTTATTCTGCGCTGATCTATAATAAATCTACATAAGCACATGTGTAATATCTGCAGAACATCGCCATCCTGAATATGAACGCACTTCATTCCATCAAACTTTCTCCATCCGTCACATGCTACCTACCTAATAAATATTGTAAACACCGCCCGGCTATAATAAAACTAATATTGACTGTCTTCTGCATTTACCATCTCGCTCATTATTCCTATTTTTGCCAGAGCGGGGATTACCAAAGGCAATCAAGCAAAACAAACTGTCACTAAAACACACATAAATCCATTTCAATGATGCAGAGAGGATGGAGTGCTCCTCTGTTTACCATCACAGTCATAATATTATCCACAACACAGCAAAACATGCAGATACAGCCCTAAGCAACAAACATCACATCTGTATGCTGAACATACAGGGGGAGATTTACTAAAACTGGAGCACTCAGGATCTGGTGCAGCTGTGCATGGTAGCCAATCAGCTTCTAGTTATCAGTCTGCTCAGTTAAGCTTTGGCAGTAAAACCTGGAAGCTGATTGGTTTCTATGCAGAGCTTCACCAAATTGCGTACTCTCCACTTTTAGTAACCCCCCCCCACAATCTCTTCTTGAAGTCCATGGAAGAACATAGGAAAAAAATCTTATAGCAATGAGGAGATTGTCCTGAAGGTGGCAGTATAACCCATTGGTATTAATCTACTATTCTGTGTCCCTCGATGGACAATAATAAATCGATTTATTGTCCAGAAGAAGAAATAGGAGTGGAAGATCAACAAGATCCTTTGATACACCATACACGTAACAATCATTTTGATCTATTTAAATTCATTCTATAAGATTTTCTGTCCAGATCAATTAGAATAATTTTGCTGAAATCAATCGAAGACCCAATATGTGTCTTTTTCACAATTCATAGCATTAATGATACTGTCCTTGTCTTTGAAAAATCCTTCAATCAGATTGTTAAGTGTATGGCCACCATAGGTTTTGATTTCTTACAGTGGCCATACACGCTTTAATTGTATTATCTGATCAATTTGAGACTTTTATTTATTTTAGGTACTTATATAGCGCTGTTAATTTACGCAGCACTTTACATATACATTTTACATTCACATCAGTCCCTACCCTCAAGGAGCTTACAATCTAAGGTCCCTAACTCACATGCATACATATACATACTAGGGTCAATTTTAGACAGGATCCAATTAACCTACCAGCATGTCTTTGGAGTGTGGGAGGAAACCGGAGTACCCAGAGGAAACCCACGCAAGCACAGGGAGAACTTGCAAACTTCAGGCAGGTAGTGTCGTGGTTGAGATTCGAACCAGCGACCCTTTTGCTGCTAGGTGAAAGTGCTACCCACTACACCACTGTGCCGGACTTGATTGGACGTTTGAACTGGCAAACAGACAAACTTCCCCTTCCAAATGATTTTGATCTGATTCGATCACACTGAGTGATCAGCCAGGGTGGAGAATTGTCAGTCAGGCAATACTGAGATGCTCTGTTCATCAATCTGATCATATTCTAGTTGATCAGATTTTGAGATTGCATGGTGAAAACTGAGATGTGATCTTATGACTGAATCTTTCAACTATTGATCGAAATTCACTTCCCTGTGTGCCTTCCTAGCAATCAAATGGGTTGTCATCTATAGATCAATTATTCCTATCAGGAGACATTGATCAGAAAAGAAATCAGTTATTTATCAAAGTATTTATGACCAGCAATAGTCAACAACCCAATCGATTGATAGGACAAACGTGAGGAAATGAATGCATTTTGTGGAGTAGGTATGTATCAATAGTTGGACGATACAATTGTAAATTACACATGGCATCTCTGTTTTTTACCATGCAATCTCATAATCTGATCGATCCTAATGTGATCAAATTTATTAACAAATATCGATCGATAATATTCCACCCTGACCAACTGACTTGGCTTTATCAAATCCAATCTAGATTGAGTCTAAATCAATCGAAAGTGAAGTTATACCAAATTAGATTGCTTGCAAATTCAATATTTTTATCAAACTGCACACTGATCGGATAAAGAAATCAAAGCAAGCTTGGCCACCATAACAGATCAATGTATTCCTATCAGGAGAGATCAATGGGAAAATAAATTGATAAGACGCACACAGAGAAGTCAGCAGATATGCTCATTAATTACCAATGACATCTCAGTTTCACCATGCAATCTCATAATCGTAAGTTACCAATCGCATCTGTTTTCACCAGGGAAGTGGAGTTGGATCAACAGTTGGAAGATCCGATCATAAATTATCGATCACGTTTCAGTTTTCACTATGCAATCTCATTATCAGATCAACTGAAATATGATTAAATTCATGAATAAAATTGAAGCGTTCATGGCCCCCTGATGGATCAATTTATTCCTATCAGGAGAGATCGACTGGAAAAGAAATTGACAGAACGCACACAGGGAAGCCAATTTCCTCCCACAGTTGGAAGATACGATCGTAAATTACCAATCTCATCTCTGTTTTCACCATGCAATCTCATAACCTGATCAATCAATACATGATCAAATTCATAAACAAAGCTTCTCAGTGCTGCCGATCGGTAATCCTCCACCGACTGATTGACTCAGTTTGATTGAATCTACTCTAAAGTCAAAATGAATCAGAAGTGAACTTATGTCAATTCGATTACTTGCCAATTCAACAACTTTGCTTGAATTGCACATCAATCAGATAATAAAATCGAAGCGTGCATGGTCACCATAATAGATCAGGTTGTTCTTCACAGAGATCAACCGAAGAAAAAAATCAATAATTTATTGAAGCATGTATGGCCACCGATAGTCAACATTATAATCAATCGATAGGTCACAGGGAAGTCAATTCTGATTGACACATTGGAAGATACGTTTGCAAGTTATCAATCACATCTCTGTTTTCACCATGCAATCTCATAATTTGATCGTTCAAAATACGATCAAATTCAGAACCAAATATCTCAGTGCTTCCAATAATTTTCCAGTCTGTCTGAGTCACTCAGTGTGATCATATGTGATCAGAAGTGAAGTTATGTCTGTTCGACTGTTTGCCAATTCAATCATTTTGATTGAATTTCATATTGATTGGTTAAATACAAACAAAGCCACCATTAAGAAATCAGATCGTACGGTGGCCATACATGTAACAATCTAATTGATTGAACGATTCGTCATAGTATATAGGACAATATGATCAATTCTATGAATTATCAAGAAGACACATAATAGTCCATCAATCGATCAAATCACACATGGATCAGATAATACAGCTGAAGTGTGTGCGGTCCTGTCAGTGAATGTGGCCCCTTCTACTAGAAGCCCCTGGTTTCTCTTCATATCCTGTCTATTCTGTTCCTATATGTGTATCCATATTCAGAATACTCCCATAATAATATGTAGAATAATAATATATATAACAATATGTATGTATAATAATATATATAATAATATGTATATATAATAATATATATAACAATATGTATGTATAATAATATGTATGAATGTGAATTCAGGACCTTAGATCATAAGCTCTTGAGGGCAGGGACTGATGTGAATGTACAATATATATGTAAAGTATATAAATAGACAGTATTATGTAAATACCTGTAATAAATAAACAAATACATTTAATATGGCCTCTGTAAAAATGCAGGTCTTACAGCGCTCATACATGTAACAATCTGATTGAACAATTCTTCATAGAATAGGACAATATGATCAACTCTACGAATTATCAAAAAGACACATAATGGGCCTTCAATCGTTTAAATCACACATGGATCAGATAGTACAACTGAAGTTTGTGCGGTTAGTGAATGTGACCCCTTCTACTAGAAGAAAGCAGATCTCACGGCTGCCATACATGTAACAATCTGATTGATCGAATGTTTCTTCATAGAACAGGTTAGTATGATCAGTTCTATGAATTATTGAAAAAGATGACATATACTCTGTCATCGATCAATCACATTGATCAGATAAAATCCAAGCGTGCATGGGCAGCGTAATCGATCAGAAAAATAAATCAGCCAATTATGGAGCTGTTTATGGACCTATCGGATTTTCCACCCAGAGTGATCAGAATAATGTCGATGAAGTGAGTCGGTGATCCTATGAGGAGCGATGGGATGGGTACATCTATGGTTGGATGGGATAGTCGGTGATCCTATGAGGAGCGATGGGATGAGGAGGTCTATGGTTGGATGGGATAGTCGGTGATCCTATGAGGAGCGATGGGATGAGGAGGTCTATGGTTGGATGGGATAGTCGGTGATCCTATGAGGAGCAATGGGATGGGTACATCTATGGTTGGATGGGATAGTCGGTGATCCTATGAGGAGCGATTAGGATGAGGAGGTCTATGGTTGGATGGGATAGTCGGTGATCCTATGAGGAGCGATGGGATGGGTACATCTATGGTTGGATGGGATAGTCGGTGATCCTATGAGGAGCGATGGGATGGGGAGGTCTATGGTTGGATGGGATAGTCGGTGATCCTATGAGGAGCGATGGGATGGCTACGTCTATGGTTGGATGGGATAATCGGTGAATAGTTGGGATTTGCGTGGTATCGGTGGGAAGTTGTAGAGACCATGGGTAGGGAAGAAGGAAGGGATCAGGCAGGCTATGCTCAGCTCATTCCTGGACAGCAGTGTTGGGGTTCCCCTCACCCAGCAGAACTTTTCCTCCCCAGCCCCCCAGTGCACTCACCTGGCAGGCAGAGTAGGAGGACAGCCCAGCGCAGCAGAAAGCCCAGCACCATCGTTGCCCCCGTGCACGGCTCCATTCACCGGCGCTCTGCGGACATGCTCCGGCTCTCTCACTCTCTCTATGGCTCCGAGCCCTCCGGGACTTTCTATTTTTTTTTTTTTTCCTCGAGCTCCAGCGCAGGCACAAGAGGCGGGGGGAGGGCGGGAGCGCGCACAGAGGTGGTGGTGGGGGGGTTGCTGGACACAGCAGGGACAGGGGGAGGGGAGGCAGCTGAAGGCATGTGCTGTGTGTTGTCACACTGTGTGCTGTGCAGGGCATGGGGTCACCGGTCTGGGGTAACACTGAGTGCCTGCAGCTCTCCCTTCCTGCAGAGGAGGAGGGGGAGGGGGATGCCCTCAAATGCCCCCATTGTGTGTCCCTGCCTGCTGGGGAGATCCTGTCTGCACCCACTAAGGGTTAAACTGGGAAGATGAATGGAGCCTCATCCTAGACTTAGGGGCTCATTCACATTCCGGGGGTCCTGAGCGCAGGCAGACAAAAAATGCTGCTGCCGGGGGCGCCTGGCCATGAACGCAGCGTTTAACATAAGCTAGAAAAAAAAACGCTGCATGAAAAATGCTGATAATAGCATTTTTGTGCCAGCTTCTAGTAGCGTTTTATTAGCTTTTAGGAGGCCTGGCCATGAACTCAGCTTAACGTTTTTTTAGCGTTTTTTCTGCTCCTAGACGCTGGGGCTCCATGCACACTAGCGTTTTTTTAAAAGGCTGGATAAAAAATTCCGGTGATCGCTTTTTGTAGTAGCGTTTAGGAAAGTTAGGGTTTTTGCAGTTCATTTAAAAAAAGAAAAAGCTCAAAAACACTATCTCCACGCACATTAGCGTTTATTTAACCACTTCCTTACTGGGCACTTAAACCCCCCTCCTGTCCGGACCAATTTTCAGTTTTCAGCGCTGTCACTCTTTGAATGACAATTGCACGGTCGTGCGACGTTGTACCCAAACAAACTTGGCATCCTTTTTTACCCACAAATAGAGCTTTCTTTTGGTGGTATTTGATCACCTCTGCGGTTTTTATTTTTTGCCCCATAAACAAAAAATTTTGAAAAAAAGAACAATATTTTTTACTTTTTGCAATAATAAATATCCTAAAATAAAAAAACAAATGTATTCATCAGTTTAGACCGATATATATTCTTCTACATATTTTTGCTAAAAAAAAAATCGAAATCGGCATATATTGATTGGTTTGCGCAAAAGTTATAGCGTTTACAAACTATGGACATTGGTTTATGGCGTTTTTATTTATTTTTATTTTTTTTACTGGTAATGGCAGCGATCTGCGATTTTTATCGGGACTGCGATATTGCGGTGGACATGTCGGAGGTTTTTGACACTTTTTTGGGACCAATGACATTTATACAGCGATCAGAAATTTAAATGTCCACTGATTACTGTGTAAATGTCATTGGCAGTGAAGGGGTTAACCTGCAGGGGGCAGTGAAGGGGTTAACTATGTTCCCTGGGTGTGTTCTAACTGTGGGGGGGTGGGGTTGGCAGGGGCATGACAGATCTAACTGATCCCAGTGACAGGGATCAGTAGATCTGTCATGTCCCCTGTCACAGAACGGGGAACCGCCGTGTTTACATCGGCGGTTCCCCATTCCGGCTCTCTGGAAGGAGATCGCGGGTCTCCGGCGGACATCGGTCGGCCCGACCCGCGAGTACGCTGCCGCCTCGTGCGCGGACACGTGCTCCCGCCCGTGGGAGCGCGCCCAGCACGAGCCAAATGGGAGGACGTCTATAGACATCCTTCCGGCATTTTAGCGCTGCGCTGTAGCCATCATTCGGCTATAGCGCGGATAGGAGGTGGTTAAGTTCCTAGAGGCTGTTATTAGCATTTTATTCTGCTCCTAGATGCTAAATAGTGTTCTCCTATGTGTCCATGCAAACTAGTTTAGGAAACAAATACAAAAATAATACTGCGCATGTGAAAAGATTATTCAGCTGCACCACAAATGTGAGATATTAGCATTTTTTGAGCTGCAGCTTTTAGGAGCAGAAAAAAAATGTTTTCTAGAATTTCTTGAGCGTTTTTTTAGATTTTTCTTTTTTTTTCTTCATGTACTGCAAAAACGCCAATAAAATGCTAATGCTCCTAAAAGCTACTAAAATGCTAATAGAAGCTGGCACAAAAATGCTACTATTAGAATTTTTGCTGTACATGAAAAAAGAAAAATTAAGCTAAAAAAAGCTGTTATAAGCTTTCAGAAGCAGTTAGGAGCATTTCTGCTGGAGAAACGCTCCAAGAAACTCTCTTTTATGTGCTCTAGACGTTGAAGCTCAAAAAATGCTAATAGCCTAAAGTACTGTGCATGACACATAGGATAACACTATTTAGCTTCTAGGAGCTTAAAGAAACGCTAGGCTGAATGTGGCCATGCACAGTACTTGTGTTTGCATGCAGTGTTCAGGAGCATAAAAAAATGCTGCAAAGCTGCCTTTAAAGAGCATCATTTACGCACGTAAATATGACTTAATTTATGCTAGTAGCTAGAATAAAAGAATATTTGATAGCACATGTAATAGAATAGAGTATTCCATAGAATGCGTTTACGCTCATAAATGCCATATGTCATTTTGCATAAATACATGCAAATAGGCAGAATTAGAGGCATTTTTTCCTACCTTCTTTAGCAGCATATTTGGGGAATACCAGTGCTGGCATGAGGAATAATGGCACCCAAACGCATCTACCAGATGAGCATTATGTTTCACAACAAAACGTGAGAGTCTCACTGCCAAAACATAAAAAATAAACGCAGGGGCTACTTTGTTGCGTTTGTCAGGCGCAGGGCAGCCTAGACGAGGGAATGGGCTTACCTATACTGTCATGTGACAAACATTACTGCGACACTCTGATGTGAATGAAGACGCATTCCCATTGCATATACAGTCCAAAATCTGTATTACTAATGGGCATAGTTCACACCATTGCAGCAGTGATCATTTTGATGTCAGATTTCGATTTCATTTTAGGCTCAGTTCACACTGCCGTGATTTGTTATGAGACTTGAGAGTTCAAAGTGACAAGTCGCACCCTATTAACAGCAATGGAACCGTTCTAATCGGTGCGACTCAAGTCACGTTGACAGAAAAAGGTTCTCGCACTACTTTGGGGCGTCTTCATCATGACTTGCATTGTCTTCTGTTAATGAAGGATGTTGGCTGGCTTTGAAGCCGTGTAGATGTGAACTGGCACTAATTCAGTCTTTTGACTAAAATGCCATTTTAGCTTTACAATAGTATTTTAGTCATCTGAATTGTTTTAGTTTTAGTCCTATTTTAGTCAAATAAAATCGAATGGGTTTAGTTACATTGTAATGCATTATTTAAGTATATCTCTAGAATTGTCAAACTCATTGGGGTTGATTTACTAAAGCTTGAAAGGGCACAATTTGGTGCAGCTCCACACAGAAACCAATCAGCTTCCAGGTTTTATTCTCAAAGCTTGATTGAACAAGCTGAGGTTAGAAGCTGATTGTCTAACATGCAAAGCTGCACCAGATTTTGCACTCTCCAGCTTTAGTAAATCAACCCCATTATATACTCCTGGAGTAAAAATCTAATAACATGTTATTTATTTATTTTAGGTACTTATATAGCGTTGTTCAATTTACACAGCGCTTTACATATACATTGTACATTCACATCAGTCCCTACCATTAAGGAGCTTACAATCTAAGGTCCCTAACTCACATTCATACAAACACATAGTGGGGACAATTTAGATCGGATCTGATTTGCCTACCAGCATGTCTTTGGAGTGTGGGAGGAAACCGGAGTACCTGGAGGAAGCCCACGCAGGCACAGGGAGAACATGCAAACTCCAGGCAGGTAGTGTCGTGGTTGGGATTCGAACCAGCGACCCTTTTGTTACCAGACGAAAGTGCTATCCACTACACCACTGTGTTGCCCCTATGAAGGTTTGAACATGCACTACAGATACAGATTTAGCCGTCGTGATATAGAACGTCTATAAATAAATAAAACCAAGTTTCATAAACCAACAAAAATATTGCTATTTGACAAACTCAAGTGCAACTTTAGGCTCAGTTCACACTGCTGTGACATGAGACCCCAAGTCACATAACGTGTCAAATTCAATGGTTCCCTATGAGAGCCGTCTTAAAGAGGAAGTAAACCCTGATGGGTTCCACTTCTTCTTTTGTTCCCTGCAAAGTAAAAACATAATGGGCGAACATAAATTGCATAATAGCCCATTATGCGGCACTTACCTGCAAACGAAGCCCGCGTTGCCGCCCCCCCCCCCCCCCCCCCGCAGCAGGGACATGCGCAGGGCTGGTGCAAGGATTTTTGACACCCTAGACGAAACCTCATTTTGCCGCCCCCTTGGCCCCACCCCCTTTTCCCTGCCCATCCTCACCTGCGCCCACCAAATACAGCCTCACGGGGGGTGGGGGCGGAGGGGGTTGTATTTGGCAGATCAGTCGCTATTTCTAGATACATTTGCAAGTGGCATGTGATAATACAATCTCATTATCTCAGTCAGACAGTGTCAGTTTTTATGTGAATCAATGCAGAGCAGCCAGGCGCCCCTAGGCGGCAGTGCGCCCTAGGCGGCCGCCTACTCCGCCTAGTGGTAGAGCCGGCCCTGGACGTGCGGTGAGATGAGTGGCTGGTGAGGCACTGGCTAGTGTCAGAGCCAGATACACACAGGTTACACACGCTGTGAACGTTAGAGCGAGAGCGATAATTCTAGCACTAGACCTCCTCTGTAACTCTAAACA
>BLSH010247086.1:1413917-1426644 GCA_018402905.1 Glandirana rugosa
CGCCGGGGTCTCCCTTCTCTCCGTCTGTACCTACACCGGAGGTCGCGTGGACGCGCGCAATCCCGGCTTAAAGGGAGGACGTCATATGACGTCCACCCGCTGGGAGAGCAGGACCGCTCCGCCGTCATTTGACGGTGGGCGGTCCTGAGGCGGTTAAACTGGCCACTCTGTATGTTGCTTCTGACAGGCGGCGCAAGGAGCCCCGTATCTCCAGAACCGTAGATGATAGAAGCCCCCAGTGGTGGGGTAGGACTTCAGCTACATACCTACCAAATGTGGGGTCTCTGTGACCCCAGGTAGCTGAGTTACAACCCTCGAAGTCAATCGTTTTTTACATTTTTTGTTTATGTTCATGGCAGGTGCGCTGGAGGCCACATCCATGTCTGCCTCTCTTCCCTCTGGGGCCGCGGACTCTGGCTCTGTGACTGTCTGGAGTCGCATGGCGTTACTCCCACCCAGGGCCTCTGATAAGCCAGTACAACTGGCCCTGTAGTACCGGACCCCGCCAACAGGGGGGCCGTGCAGCTTCACAAACAGTCTATGGAGTGAGGAATTATTTAAAACGGCTTTCTAATTTACACCGTAGTGCCACAGTGCTCCCTCCCTCCTCTTCTTCTTGTGTGTCCAGGGCCAGTGCATTGGGACTCTGCAGTGTCTCCAACAATAGCTGGACTGCCTCCCCCTCCCATTTCTATCACTGGCTGCACGTGCTGTGTACTGGAGGATGGAATGTGGCATCCCCAGCATCCCTTTACATGTGAAGGCTCTGAGCTGTCCCTGCTCTAGGAAGTGTTCTATTGCTTGATAGATTGTATATAGGATACACAGCCCCTGTCCATTCCTGCACCTCAGTAGTCCATCTTCTAGATGTAATGTACTAATGGGCCCCTTTCACATGGGCAAACTTCCAGCTCAAATCCACTCGCTCAGCGGGGAGTCTGTCCACGGACCCTATTGAGCATGTGGATGACAAGTCTGTGTCCGCTATGCTATTTCTACCTCTCAGATAAATTCCCAATGATACCATTGATCCTTTTAGCTATCTGTAAGGGGGTAATTCTTCCCAATGACCACAAGTGTAAGGAGCATTTTTCCCATTGACCATCACACTAATGTATCATGAGTTGTAGATTTTTAATTTTTAGCAGGTGTTCCCCGAGACCGGAGAATTATTTCAAGGGTTCCTCGGTGTTGAAAAGGTTGAGAAAGGCTGACATACACCTTATGGCATGCTACAACTTTTGCGAAAACCAATCAATAAACGTTTATTGGGATTTTTTTCTACCAAAAACGTAGCAGAATACATATTGGCCTAAATTAATGATGAAATTTGATTTTTTTTTTTTTACATTATTTTATTGGATGTCTTATAGCAGAAAGTAAAAAAATTTTTTTTTTCAAATTTGTCAGTCTTTTTTTTGTTTACAGCAGGTTCTGGGGACCAGGTTGGGGCTGAAGGAGGGGCCAAGGGCTGGGTCAGGGGTGGGGCTGAAGGGGGCCCCATCAGGTAGACTGTACGGGGCCCCATGATTTCTATCAGCGGCCCTGCTCCCACCCATGCGTACGTGATCCGACAGTCACAGCACTCACTAGTGAAGAAACGGCATGGAGGGCCGTTTCTTCACAGTGCATGTGCCGATGCGCAGTTCAAGGTAAATAACTCCTAAACAGTACCTATAGGTAAGCCTTATTATAGCCTCACTTATAGGTATACATTTTACATTTAGGTTTACAACCACTTTAACTGATACTACACAAGTCGCTCTGACTTTAGACAAGGTTCCTGCACTACTTTGGTCTGGATTGGGTGCGATTCCAGCCCTTGTACAAGCTCCTGAATAGCATTCAAGTCGGAAGGAAGTCACTGGGCAAAGTTATATGAGGTTGCCGTTGCAGCAGTCTGAACTGAGCCGTAGGCTCCATGCACGCTAGCATTTTTTTTACAGTGGTTGTCAACTCATGACAACCACTTTAACCTACAGGTAAGACTATAATAAGTCTTACCAGTAGGTTCCCTACATATCTACATATCTCCTGCACGGTTTAGGAGATATGCAGTGTACTGTGATGTGCCCACGTCATCGGGCACATGCGCAGTGAAGAAACAGCCTCTGTGCCGTTCCTTCACTGACATCGTGCCGCAATTGGCGGCTCCCGGGCATTCCTGCGCACGGGTGAGGCTGCATTGCTGAGTGCAGGTGAGACTGCATTGCTGAGCACTGGTGAGGCTGCATTCTTGGGCACAGGTGAGGCTGCATTCCTGGGCACTGGTGAGGCTGCATTCATGGGCACAGGTGAGGCTGCATTGCTGGGCACTGGTGACGCTGAGATGTGGGCACAGGTGAGGCTGCATTGCTGAGCACTGGTGAGGCTGAGATGTAGGCACAGGTGAGGCTGCATTCCTGGGCACAGGTGTGGCTGCATTCCTGCGCACAGATGAGGCTGCATTGCTGGGCACTGGTGAGGCTGAGATGTGGGCACTGCTGAGACTGCACTCCTGGCCACAGGTGAGGCTGCATTGCTGGGCACTGGTGAGGCTGAGATGTGGGTACAGGTGAGGCTGCATTCCTGGGCACAGGTGAGGCTGTATTGCTGGGCACTAATAAGGCTGAGATGTAGGCACAGTTGAGGCTGCATTGCTGGACACTGCTGAAGCTGCATTCCCTGGCACAGGTGAGGCTGCATTGCTGGGCACTGGTGAGGCTGGAATGTGGGCACTAGTGAGGCTGCATTCCCGGGCACAGGTGAGGCTGCATTGCTGGCCTCAGATGAGTCTGCATTGCTGGACACTGGTGAGGCTGCATTGCTGGGCACTGGTGAGGCTGAGATGTGGGCACTGGTGAGACTGCATTCTTGGGCACTGGTGAGGCTGCATTGCTGGGCACTGGTGAGGCTGGGATGTGGGCACAGGTGAGGCTGAATTCCTGTGCACAGGTGAGGCTGCATTGCTGGCCTCAGATGAGGCTGCATTGCTGGGCACTGGTGAGGCTGCATTGCTGGGCACTGGTGAGGCTGAGATGTGGGCACTGGTGAGACTGCATTCCTGAGCACAGGTGAGGCTGCATTGCTGGGCACTGGTGAGGCTGAGATGTGGACACAGGTGAGACTGCATTCCTGGGCACAGGTGAGGCTGTATTGCTGGGCACTAATGAGGCTGAGATGTGGGCACAGATGAGGCTGCAGTGCTGGGCACTGGTGAGGCTGAGATGTGGGCACAAGTGAGGCTGCATTCCTGGGCACAGGTGAGGCTGCATTACTGGGTATAGGTGAGGCTGCATTCCTGGGCACTGGTGAGGCTGCATTCATGGGCATAGGTGAGGCTGCATTACTGGGCACTGGTGAGGCTGAGAAGTGGGCACAGGTGAGACTGCATTGCTGGGCACTGGTGAGGCTGGGATGTAGGCACAGGTGAGGCTGCATTCCTGGGCACAGGTGAGGCTGCATGTCTGGGCACAGGTGAGGCTGCATTGCTGGCCACAGATGAGGCTGCATTGCTGGGCACTGGTGAGGCTGCATTCCTGGGCACAGGTAAGGCTGCATTCCTGGGCACTGGTGAGGCTGGGATGTGGGCACTGGTGAGGCTGCATTCCTGGGCACTAATAAGGCTGAGATGTAGGCACAGTTGAGGCTGCATTGCTGGACACTGGTGAGGCTGCATTCCTGGGCACAGGTGAGGCTGCATTGCTGGGCACTGGTGAGGCTGCAATGTGGACACTGGTGAGGCTGCATTCCTGGGCATAGGTGAGGCTGCATTGCATGCCTCAGATGAGGCTGCATTGCTGGGCACTGGTGACGCTGCATTATTGGGCACTGGTGAGGCTGAGATGTGGGCAATGGTGAGACTGCATTCCTGGGCACAGGTGAGGCTGCATTGCTGGGCACTGGTGAGGCTGGGATGTGGGCACTGGTGAGGCTGCATTCCTGCACACAGGTGAGGCTGCATTGCTGGCCTCAGATGAGGCTGCATTGCTGGGCACTGGTGAGGCTACATTGCTGGGCACTGGTGAGGCTGAGATGTGGGCACTGATGAGACTGCATTCCTGAGCACAGGTGAGGCTGCATTGCTGGGCACTGGGGAGGCTGAGATGTGGACACAGGTGAGGCTGCATTCCTGGGCACAGGTGAGGCTGTATTGCTGGGCACTAATGAGGCTGAGATGTGGGCATAGGCGAGGCTGCATTCCTGGGCACTGGTGAGGCTGCATTCATGGGCATAGGTGTCCTCCTGCTGTTGGCGAATTTCCTCCTGCTGTTGGCAAATTTCCTCCTGCTGTGCTGCAGCGGCTTGGTGACTTTCCTCCAGCTGCACTGCAGTGGTTTGTGCGACCTGGAGATTGGTCTCCCTCTGGGTCGCAGTTGTCTGTAGCAAGACTTTCAACATATCCTCCATTTTGGAAAGTTGCCCTGCATCCTCCACCACTTGCGGGAGATTAGCTTGTGGGGATCACCTTTCCTGGGAAAAAGACAAAGTTCAGGCAAACTTTCTTAAAAGTCTGGTGGGCTGCCAGTTTTATTAGTAAGGGTGCAAGTCAAATAAACAAACAAAATAGGAAAACAAATCCTTGCCGTTTGGCACTAAACTATACAGAACAGGTACCTCACTATACAGTGCCGGGCTCGTCCCAAACACCCCCAAAACAAAAGCAAATGCCAACCTTTCTTTAGAGTCCTTAGAGCAACCAATTCTCAATGTGTAACTCTCTCAGTGTAGTGTTTCTGAGTCCCAGGCCAGAGATACTCTGTGCTCTCTTCTTGGTCATTTTACCACACCTGAGACTGGACTCCAGTTGACCCGAAAACCCGGCCTGGAACCAGACCTGCCAAAGTGGTTGGGAAAACCCGGGCCGGACTCCGCTTCAGTCCAATCCAAGTGAACGTATGCGAAGCAACAGATAGCACCCGTCTATCACTTTGCCTCGCATACCGTCACAATATATATATACTATACTGTATATATATATATATATATATTCTTACACTGCCTGCACTGACTGTATAGAGGCTACACTGTATCTATATACTACACTGCTTATACGCCACTAACTAACCTAGCTAAACAAGCTCAATTCTCCACTTTCACACACTACATACGGCGTTGTTCAAGCGCTCTTATATAGTGTGGGGGCGTGGACTGAGACCCCTGAGCCATGATTGGCCAAAGGCACCCTGCCCTTCCCTAGTGGGGTCAAATTGGCACTCGTTTTTCAACCATAGTGATTAGATAATTTGAAGGAGTGGGATGTAAGATATTCCTTAAACAAACAAAATTCTAAAGCTTGGCCACACGTATAGATTTTCTTTTTTATTCAATTAATTGAACAGACTCCTCAATATGATAATAATCGATCAATCAACTTGGGTACAACCAGCCTGTCAGATTTTTCATGTGATATATAGATATAGCTGCTAGCTAACCACTGGAACCACACAATAGTTCTGCGGGAGGGATTCCCCCTATCACACAGTCAGTGTTGATAGGGGAATCAAGTGATTTTCTTTCCTGCAAGCAATTTTCTTTCCATAAATCAAATCATGGAAGAGGTACTAACAATTTAATTCTTTTCTTGCAGCTGTTTTTGTGTGGGCTTTTTTGTACATGTGTGCAAAAAATCATTTTATGTCTGAAGATTGCTTAAAACTTCCATATATTATATATTTTATGAAAGCAAAGACCCTGGAGAATAAAATAGCGGTAGTTCAATTTTCTTTTTTATTTCACAATTTGTACAATGGTTTTTCAAGCTCTATTTTTCAGTAAAAAATATGTTAAAGCGGAGTTCCGCCCAAAATTGGAACTTACGCTTTAAGGGAAGGTGACCCCCCGACATGCAACAGTTGGCATGTCATTTTTTTTGGGGGGTGCCGGGGACCCTCTGTTTTCACAGGGTCCCAGGTCCACTTTCTCTCCTAGAGCCGTGGCTCCAGAAGGAAGTTCACCTCCCCCCCTCCCTCTCGGCGATCTTCTGGGACACGTCACAAGTCCCAGAAGATATGCCGAGCCATTCACAAGGCGCAGCACGACTTGCACATGCTCAGTGCGCGCTCGGCTTTGAAGCCAAAGCCAGGTGCCCATACTTGTGATGCCGGCACCGCCGAGAGGAGGGGGAGAAGAGCGAGCCCACGGGCGGTGGCATCGCTGAAGCCAGGGACAGGTGAGTGTCCGATTGTTAAAAGTCAGCAGCTACCCTTTTGGTAGCTGCTGACTTTTAACCAGGTGGAACTCCGCTTTAAATTCATTTTAGGGCACACATATGCAATATATTATTCATATATTTGTATAATATGAAAAACATAGTTGTGCTAAGTAAATAGATACTATAGACAACATATCAAGCTTTAAAACTGCATGTGCCCATAAAATTATGGCGAAATTCAGTTCCCTATATTTTCCATAAGTGACAAGTTTAGGGCAGTGGTTGTCAACTTATAAGCTAAAACGGGCCTCAAATGAAGCTCCTGTCATCACCAAAGGTCCGCACATTATGTTCAATATGCTTGGGAGAACTGTCAGAAACTGCCAACCTAATAGAGGAAATGAGGGTCAGATAGTGTGGACATATACATATTTGGCTGGGGATATGCTGCAGAGGGCAATACGAAATTGGGAACATGTTACATGAGGCTAGTAGAGATCATTGCTATTACCCTAATCAATGTTCAACTATACTGCGACTGTTAGGGCACTTTCACACTGGGGGCGGTGGGGTGCTACGTTAAATACCCGCTAGTCACAGTGGGGATTTACCGCTGTTATAGCGGCGATACGGCGGCTGGAGCGGTGTGCTTTTAACCCCCCGCAAGGGGTTAAAAGTGCCCGTGATCCGTGCTTCCAAGGCGGTGTGCAGCCGCTTCGGAATCGCTACCCCATTGTTTTCAATGGGCAGGGGCGGTGGAGGAGCGGTATATTACCGCTCCAAAAATGCGGCTTGCAGGACTTTTTGTAATGTCCTGCAAGTGCACCGCCCCAGAGTGAAAGCACTCCGGCTTTCACATTGGGGTGGATGGGGAGTGATTTTTGAGGCGCTTTACAGGTGCTATTTTTAGCTAAATAGCGCCTTTAAAGCTCCTCAGTGTGAAAGGGATCTTAAGGTCCAAGGGCTGCACATCATATACCAATGGGCCGCAGGTTGGGCACCAGGAGTTTAGAGTTGACTGTGAAAAACGCATTAATAACGTGTCAAAGAGCAAGCGAAAAAGCACAAAACACACCGTGAAAATGCAGCAACCGCAACTTGCATAGGTGTGAACCTGGCCTTACTGTTCACATCACGTGCTGCTGCGTCTTTGGTGCCCTGTTTCAAAAACACACCTTTCGTTACAGTCAATGGAAACACACCAAATCTGTTTTTTGAGTGACGTGCCAATTTTTCCCCAGATGACCAGGGATGAAAACGCACACAATGCATCTAAAACTAATATGCGTTGTGTTAAACATTAACGCAACTCATTAAAAATGTGTTCAAAACGCAATATTCATTTTTAAAAAGCTCCAGTAAGCGCCTGGGTCTGAAAAGCGCTGTTGCATGTTTGTCAAAAGTGAAGCAAAGGAAACAGTGAAAGATGTTCCAGTTATGGGTGGCGGTATACACCCAGGTGTGCCAGGCGGAAAAAGAAGTGTGCAATGAGGAGGATGTAATGGGCACTTCATAGGCTTGTCACTGCGGTGGATGAAGATTAATACTGTTACAATCCCATGTTGGGATTTTTTAGATTTTGTTACACTGTATTTATTTGCACAGATGTTGCTTTTGGGGAGTTTTGTAACACTGTATTGAGTCATTGTACAAATAGTGTAATTTTGGTACAAGCACAGCATCATGGAGATATATTTGTTTCAATTCCTGGCTGTGTGAACAGCCATGAATGACTGCAGCCATCATCAAACTGTTGTTGCATTTTATAGGCTGAGCTCTATCAGGGGCGCTCTTTTTCAGGCCCCTTTCACATGAGAGGTTCAAGTCCAGTTTTCAGCCGGACCAAATCAGACTCTCCATTCTCCTCTATGGAGAGCCAGATGTAAATGGACACCTCTGGGGGAAGGTGATCTGTTCCCCTCATTCTGGCCAGATTGAATCAGAGGGCAGTCGGGTGTAAACGGACAGCCAATGTCCGGTCAGACCTGTCATCCGGCCGCTCCCTCAGCTCAGCAGGGGATCAGTTGACGCCGATTCTCTGCTGAGCAAAACCAGATCTGCCCCATATGAAAGGGGACTAATTTGTATTAAATTAGAACTATAGGCAAAAAGGTTTTTTTTTTTTTCGTTTTTTTTTTTCCAGTAAAGGGTGGTTATAACTCCTGTAGGGTTTATTTTCAGCATGTGTCCCATTTTGAAAATTTCCCTTCACTTCCTGTCCCATAGTCAAACAGGAAGTGAGAGAGAAATTTAGGAAATCTCCCAAAAGGGGAAGCTCCACTTGTTTGCTTCCTCCCCCCATCCAGTGCCACATTTGGCACCTTTCAGGGAGGAGGGGGAACAGGTAGCTGTTTTTGACAGGTACCCGTCCCCACTTCCAGGAGACCTGGCTGTGGGGAGATGTGACGAGGTCCCCTGGAAGTTCAGCCCCCCCCCCTCCTCCTTCATCTGCCGCCAGGCCAGTTAGAATGCACAACACACATGCGCAGTAGGGAACCGGCCGCAAAGCTGAAAGGTTTCCCTCACCATGAATGGCAGCGGCAGTCTTTTTTCTTTTTATTAGCAAAAATAAAAAACCCGGCGGTGATTAACCACTTCAGCCCCAGAAGGATTCACCCATTTCCTGACCAGGCCATTTTTTTTCGATACGGCACTGTGTCGCTTTAACTGACAATCGTGCGGTCATGCGACGTTGTACCCAAACTAAATTTATATCCTTTTTTTCCCCACAAATAGAGCTGTCTTTTGGTGGTATTTAATCACCTTTGTGGTTTTTATTTTTTGCGCTATAAAAAACAACAACAATACTCTTTACTTTTTGCTATAATAATAAATATCCAAAAAAAAAATGTAAAAAAAAAAAATTCTTCCTCAGTTTAGGCCAATATGTATTCTGCTACATATTTTTGGTAAAAAAAGAGCTAAAAATAACCACTGATTGCTGTATAAATGTCTCTGGCAGGGAAGGGGTTAACACTAGGGGCCGATCAAAGGGTTAAATGTGTTCCCTGGGAGATGTTTCTAAGTGTATGGGGGCTGGGCTAACTGGAAGAGGAAAGAGATTGTTGTTCCTGATCACTGGGAACAGATGATCTCACTCAACTCCCCTGTCAGAACGGGGATCTGCTTTGTTTACACTGTCAGATCCCCATTCTGCCTGTCTCTGGAGTGCACGTGCGCCAACACCACACATTATAGAGGAAGTCACTAAATTTCTCTTTAATGCCCACCTAATCTCCTGCCCCTGGACCCTGTTCCTTCTCAAATACTACAGTCGCCCTCTGACTCTATCCTACACTCTTTAACTCACATCTTCAACCTCTCCCTCTCTACTGGCATCTTCCCCAACCCTCTAAAACATGCACTAGTCACTCCCATAGCAAAAAAGGCCACACTGGACCCCACCAATCTTAACAACCTGAGACCCATCCCTTTACTCCTTTTTGCCTCCAAAATCCTTGAACGTTTAGTTTACAACCGACTGAGTGACCACCTCACTGAAAATAACCTTCTTGATCCCCTTCAGTCTGGATTTCCTTCACAGCACTCCACAGAAACTGCCCTCCTAAAACTCACAAACGACTTACTAACAGCAAAAACCAATGATCATTATTCCGTACTCTTACTCTTGGACCTCTCCGCTGCCTTTGATACAGTTGATCACCCCCTCCTCCTCAAAAAACTAAACTTGCTTGGTCTCCATGGCTGTGCTCTCCGTTGGTTCGAATCTTACCTATCTCACCGCACCTTCAGTGTCACTTACAACTCCACTTCCTCCTCTCCAACACTTCTTACCGTTGGGGTCCCCCAAGGTTCTGTCCTTGGACCCCTACTATTCTCGATCTACACGTCCTTCCTGGGTCAGCTGATAACCTCCCATGGCTTCTGCTATCATTTATATGACACCCAAATCTATCTCTCTACCCCTCACCCCACCCCATCCGTCTCCTCACACATCGCTGCTTTACTAACAGACATATCAGCCTGGATGTCACAGCACTTCCTCAGCTGAATCTATCTAAAACTGAGCTCATGATATTTCCTCCCCCACGTGCCCCTTCCCCTGACTTCTCTGTTAAGATCAATGGCACAACTATTAGTGCGTCCCCACATGCCAGGGTGCTAGGGGTAACCCTAGACTCTGAACTGTCCTTTCAGGACCACATCCAATCCCTGTCCAAATCATGCCGCCTTAGCCTCCGCAAAACATCTCTAGAGTACCCTCAAAATAACTCAACACACAGCCATTAATGTCTAAACTGCTGGCAATAAAAGTGAGTACACCCCTAAGTGAAAATGTCCAAATTGATTCCATTTAGCCATTTCCCCTCCCCAGTGTCACATGACACTAGTGTTACAAGGTCTCAGGTGTGAATGGGGAGCAGGTGTGTTAAATTTGGTGTTATCACTCTCACTCTCATACTGGTCACTGGAAGTTCAACATGGCACCTCATGGCAAAGAACCCTCCGAAGATCTGAAAAAAAAAGAATTGTTGCTCTGCATAAAGATGGCCTAGGCTATAAGAAGACTGCCTAGACCCTGGAACTGAGCTGCAGTAAGGTGGCCAAGACCATACAGCGGTTTAACAGGACAGGTTCCACTCAGAACAGGCCTCGTCATAGTCCACCAAGGGGGTTGAGTGCACATGCTCAGCATTAAATCCAATGGTTGCCTTTGGGAAATAGACGTATGGGTGCTGCCAGCATTGCTGCAGAGGTTAAAGGGGTGGGGGGTCAGCCTGTCAGTGCTCAGACCATACGCCACACACTGTATCAAATTGGTCTGCATGGCTGTCATCCCAGAAGGAAGACTCTTATAAAGATGATGCACAAGAAAGCCTGCAAACAGTTTGCTGAAGACAAGCAGACTAAGGACATGGATTACTGGAACCATGTCCTGTGGTCTGATGAGACCAAGATAAACTTATTTGGTTCAGATGGTGTCAAGCGTTTGTAGTGGCAACCAGGTGAGGAGTACAAAGACAAGTGTGTCTTGCCTACAGTCAAGCATGATGGTGGGAGTGTCATGGTCTGGGGCTGCATGAGTGCTGCCGGCACTTGGGAGCTACAGTTCATTGAGGGAACCATGAATGCCAACATGTACTGTGACATACTGAAGAAGAGCACAATCCCCTCCCTTCAGAGACTGAGCCGCAGGGCAGTATTCCAACATGATAATTACCCCAAGCACACCTCCAAGATGACCACTGCCTTGCTAAAGAAGCTGAGGTTAAAGGTGATGGACTGGCCAAGCATGTCTCCAGACCTAAACCCTATTGAACATCTGTGGGGCATCCTCAAATGGAAGGTGGAGGAGCGCAAGGTCTCTATCATCCACCAGCTCCGCAATGTCGTCATGGAGAAGTGGAAGAGGACTCCAGTGGCAACCTGTGAAGCTCTGGTGAACTCCATGCCCAAGAGGATTAAGGCAGTTCTAGAAAATAATAGTGGGCACACAAAATATTGACACTTTGGGCCCAACTTGGACATTTTCACTTAGGGGTGTACTCACTTTTGTTGCCAGGGGTTTAGACATTAATGGTTGTATGTTGAGTTATTTTGAGGGGACAGCAAATTTACACTGTTTTACAAGCTGTACACTCACTACATTACATTGTAGCAAAGTGTCATTTCTTCAGTGTTGTCACATGAAAAGATATAACAAAATATTTACAAATATGTGAGGGGTGTACTCACTTTTGTGAGATACTGTATATATATATATATATATATATATATATATAAAACCATACAATCCCATATACACAATCCTTCACCCACAGTTGATCCAGAAAAACCCCAGCAAAGCATGATCCAATTTGCTATAGCAGGGAAAAAATTCCTTCCTGATCCCCCAAGAACCAATTCGATATTCCCGGGATCAACTTTACCTATTGTAATTGTCAATCAAAGTGCGCCCGGCCTAAAAGCTGAAAATTGGCCTGGGCAGGAAGGGGGAAAAAGTGCCTGGTCAAAGAAGCTGTGACTTGATTGGATGGGTTTTCATACTAGTGTCATAGTTGTGCGCAGCCATTGCATTAGGGTTTTATATATATACTGTATATATTATACACATATATATATATATATATATATATATATATATATATATATAGTTTTTTTCCTCAGGTGCAGGAACTCAACCACGGGGAGTCTAGGGGTGCACAGTGTACAGGGTGTGGAGCTCGGTGCTGCTTAGTGTACAAGGCGCGGAGCTCAGGGGTGCTCAGTGATTAGGGGTGCACAGTGTTCAGGGGAGTGCAGTATACAGGGGTGCGCGGTTTACAGGGGTGCGCAGTGTTCAGGGGTGCGCAGTGTCTAGGGGTGTGCGGTATACAGGGGTGTGCAGTGTACAGTGTTCAGGGGTCATCAGTGTACCACCTCCCACTCACACATCCTCGACTGGATTGGCATCTCAATCCTAGCACAAGCCCCCCATCTACTGTAAATCGTCTTCTCCCCCCTCCCCCTAGCTGTATAAATGACCCTTGTACTCAGTGAGACATCTGCTGTATATAGATCCCTCTTAGTTCCTCACCTGCACTCTTACATGTTTAAAACTTCCAACGTACTAATCCACACATTCCTGTAGAA